>CANXYI010978778.1:0-15011 GCA_948208565.1 Hura crepitans
ACTAAGTATAATGCTCAGTGGAGTATTCGATAAAATATGAAACACATGTATATACAACTATGGCAAGCATACAATTTCATGATAATAGGTCATGTGATGGTTACATGATTCATTTTACCTATCATGCCTTTATGTTGACTATTTTATATCATTATGTTACTATTATCCATTAATACATGTTTTACGTCATTTACGCACCCTAATTCATTATGTGTAGCTAACCTTATAGAATTGTAGCTACCTACCATTTATGAGTTTTATGCATGTTATTTATGACACAAGTCAAGATTATAAATTAATTAATCTGGTTAAGTGCTTGTAAGTGTTTATTAGACAATTGAGTTGTATATTCCATTATTATTCCATTTATCATTTTTTACCTAACTTTCAGCTGATATCTGATAGACATGTATCCAGGTACTAGATATTAAGATCACATTATGCAGTGGATTATTTTAGACCTTTGTGCTGCTGCATTAGCAAGTCATATGCAGTGGTCCTATTGAACCCCTCAGTGGCTGCACCCTCCTAAGATTATGTGTGGTGGTTTTATTGGACCTCCGAACGATTGCACCCATATGAAAAAATCAAATAATATCAATATAGCCAATATATAGGTGTGTAGTGGTCCTATTGAACCACTCAATGGCTATCCCACATAAGAATATGTATAATGGTTTTGTCAGACCTCTCAATAATTGCACCCATATGATAAAACCAAGTATCAATCTCAATGACAACAAAATGTCCTAGTAGCTGCTATATTCCTTAGTTGATCAATTAATTTATCTAGCGGGCTGTCTAACATATATAGGTTGTTCTCTTTCCATTCCCATTATTCATTATCCACATGGTTCATAGTCAAAATCTTATGCTTTAATTAAATCATACATTTATTTAACAATATCATGCCAATATCATATTATGTATCTCATATCATGGGTTTCATCATGCATATTGCCATTCCTAATTGTCATTCCAAATTAAGATACTCATGTTACCATCTTTATTATTTACATTATCATCTATCATTTACCATGCATATATCAATCATTAACATTACTTGTATCATATATTACCATTACTAATGTATATATTACACATAATGTGCATTACATATGTCATAAAGTGCACATACACATTCATAGGCCATATTTACACCGTATCATAAAATCATTAATGTGCATTCCCCATGCACATTATAGCCACTTATTCTAACTCATCACATTAAAATTTCCTCCCATTATACAACATTTAAAAAATTCCAACTATGTCCTTAAATTCCATATGATACACACATTTTTCTGTCTTCCATAATTAGCTCGTTTTTCCTCCATTTTTCATTCAGACTAGTCCATTTACACACTTTAAACCCTAATATACCTCTAACATTAATTTAGAGTTATCCTAACCCACAAAAGCATGCAAATCCTAATTGTCACCTAATATGGAAATTTTATAAATCACATTTTAAGGCATTTATTTTATCGAATACACTTATAGAGATGTTATACGACATCTTGGGTTCGATTCTAGAACTTTTCCTTCCCTTAGTTCTCATTTTGCTCTAGGTTCTCTAATTTCCATAATACATCAATAATTATAAAAAATCATAAAAAAATATACATAACTCTAAATTCAAAAATAAAAGTAGAATTGTGATCTAGAGCACATCTAGTTACCTAGAAAAATAATTAGGGTTCAATTTAGGGTTTGGTATGATTTAGGGGTTCAAAATGCTAAATATCTATATCTCTATTTCCACCTCAAAACCTCTGTTTCTTAGAAAACTCATGCTAGAATTTGGTTCTAGATGCTATAAGAATCATTTTCCATATAATTAAAGGATTTCAAGATGAATCGAGGAAGAAATAAAAAAAAGGAAGGGATGAGAGAGAATATAATAATCGCGTCGGCTTTTGGGAGATTTGGGGAAAGAAGGTCACTTGTTTATCATACATAAACACACATGACCACACCATTTATATTATGATGATGGATGGACATGATCATGCCATATGGCGATCGAACGGCTCTGATTAATCCTATTTATGTTTTAAGCTTAAAAAATGTGAAATAAATGTTAAAGGTCTCTAAAAATCTTGCTTTCAATGTAAAAAATTATTAAAACTCTTAATTAAAGAACCATTAAAATCTCAGGACCAAATCCTAATGGGAACTAGGTTAACTATTCACTTGCGTAATTAAGAAATTCTGATTAAATATCAATCGATGTCAAAAAAATTCCAATTCCATAACCATTGAATCATTTGGAATTTTTAAATCTCAAGATATGGTATTTTTAGGTCAGTTCAAGCACATCCTGACCATTTTCCAGCTTAATGTAAACTAGGGTCACTATTCACTAGATATCAGTGTGAAATAATTTATTAGTTTAATGGCTAATGCAAATAACATTATTTCCATCATTATTTAGCCCATCATAGTTTTATGACTAGTACTTCCCTTTGGCCACCTTAATGAGACTCGGTTACTCAGGAAATATTATTCATGCCTCGAAAAGTACTATTCATAAAATTGAGATTTTCAAGCATTTTAATTCCTTTCTCTCTTAAGAAATTTTATCCTTAAAATTTACCTAGTTCAAATAACTATGGATATTGCTCTCTCATTTGATGTTTTCTTTCTTATATTGCCACCTATGAGCTGTGTGTTTTTATAACACCTTCACTAGTGGCACTATTTTATTATCCATTTCCTTTACTTCTTGTGCTAGTATCTAACCTAGTTTTTCTTCATATGATAGATCTAGTTATACTTCTATTTCCTTTATTAAAGGTAAGTGTGAAGGATCTAATCTATATTTTCTTGACATTGACATATGAAACACGTTGTGGATTTGCTATAATTCTAGAGACAATGCCAATCTGTATGCTACTAGTCCTACACGTTCGATTACCTTATCCTTGCCAATGAATCTCAGGCTTAACTTACCCTTTTTTCCAAGTCAAAGTAGTTTCTTCTAAGGTGATACCTTGTGGAAGACTTTATCTTTGACTTTATACTCTATTAACTTCATTTTTAAATTTTCATAGGATTTCTACCTGTCAATTGTAGCTTTTAACTAGTCTTTGATGACTTTAACCTTCTCTTCTATAGCTCTAATCAAGTTTGGCCCCATTAACTTGTTTTCACCTAACTCTATCCATCATAATGGAGTTCTACATTTTCTCCCATATAGAGCCTTGTATGGTGCCATTCCCAGGCTTGCCTAATGGCTATTGTCGTATATAAATTCTACTAAGGATAGGTATCAGTCCTAGTTGCCTCTAAACTCGATGTTATAACTTCTTAGCATAACTTCTAATATTTGGATCACTTATTCTAATTGACTATCTATCTATGAGTGAAATGCTATGCTAAAGGTAAGTTGAGTACCCAAGGTATCATGTAATTTTGTCCAAAACCTAAAAGTGAACCTCGGGTTTTGATATGAACTAATGGATACTGGTACCCCATGTAACCTAACAATTTTATCAATATATACCTGTGCAAGTTTCTCCATGGAATAATTTATTCTTATTGGGATAAAATATGAGCTTGTCAACAATTGCCTATACTGCATCACCTTTACTCCTCATCATGGGTAATTATGTCATAAGCTCCATAGTAACTCTTTCCCATTTCTATTTTGGTATTGCTATAGAGTAAAGCAATTTAGAAAGAACCTAGTGTTTAGCCTTTACTTATTGATAGGTGAGGCATTTATTCATGTATTCAGCTATGTCCCTTTTTATTCTTGGCCACTAGTAATAGGGCTTCAAATCTTGGTACATCTTTATGCTCTCGAGATACATGGCATAAAGGGAACTATGAGCTTCTTATAATATCTACCTTTGAATGTCTTCTCTATTAGGTACACACAGTTGATTGTGGTAATATAGACACCCATCTACTTTAATTTCATGCTTAGTAGGCTTCCCCTCTTTGATCAGACTCTTTTATGCTAAAGTTGCTTATCATCTCACTGTACCTCTTTCACTTTTTGAATTAGGTCTAGTTTTACTTGCAGTTTAGCTAGCAAGGCCTTATTTTCTTAACATTATAATTGTATATTCATTGCCTTTAAGGTGCATAAAAGCTTTTGACTCAATGCATCTATCACCACATATGCCTTACCAAGATTATAGTCAATCAAGCAATCATAGTCATTAATTAACTCTATCCATCTCCACTACTTTAGGTTCAATTCTTTTTAGGTAGACTAGTACTTCAGGCTTTTATAATCTATGTAGATGTAACATCTTTTGCCATACAGGTAGTGCCTCCATATTTTTAAGGCAAAGATAATAGCCACTAATGCTAGATAGTAGGTTGGGTAATTCCTCTCATGTGGCTTTAGTTATCTAGATGTATACCATCTTACATTAACACACATCTGAGCCTATTATGCAAGGTATCATTGTAGATGATAAAATCTTTTTCGGGTTTTAGCTATGGAAGGATTAATTTTGTCAACATAGCTTTTAACCTATCAAAGCTTTCTTGACATTTTTGGTCCCACACAAAATTTACATCTTTCCTTAATAGACGTGTCATGAGAGTAGCAATCATTAAAAATCCCTTGACAAATCATTTGTAATATATGGCTAAACCTAAGAAGCTCCTAATTTGTGTCAAATTTTTTAGGGGTTTCCATTCCAACACATCTTTAATTTTACTGGGGTTTATCCTAATTCTATTAGCTAATATGATGTGTCCAAAAAATGCTACTTCATTCAACTAAAATTGACACTTGTTCAATTTTGCATACTACTGCTTCTCTCTTAGTGTTTGTAATACTAGCCTAAGGTGTTGTTCATGTTCCTATCTAGTTTTAGAATATACTAGGATGTCATCAATAAATACTACCACAAATTGATCCAAGTATGGTCAAAATATCTGATTCATCAGGTCCATGAATGTTGTAGGGACATTAGTCAACCCAAATGGCATTATTAGAAATTCATAATGTCCATACTTAGTGTGAAAAGCTATTTTCAAAATGTTAGACTCCTTTATTCAGAGTTGATGATACCTAGATATGAAGTTAATCTTTGAGAAGACATTGAACTCTTTTAGTTGGTCAAATAGGTCATTAATTCTGGGTAACGGGTATTTGTTCTTGATGGTCACCTTATTGGGTTATCTGTAGTCTATACATAGTCGTAGTGAACCATCCTTCATCTTTACAAATAACACTAGTGCTCCCTAGGGTAAGACATTGGGTATGATAAACCCTTTATCTAATAGCTTTGTAATAGTACTTTCAATTCTTTCAGCTCTATAGGTGCTATTCAATAAAGGACTATTGATATGGGTGTTATGCCTAGGTACACCTCAATAGTAAACTCTATCTCAGGTTCATGTGGCAACCCTTATAGCTCATCTAGAAAGACATCAAGAGATTCTATCGCTATTGGAATTTGGCTAAAATTAGGCCCTTTCTATTAGGTGTCAACTACATTAGCCAAGTATACTTAAAAACCTTTCTAAATTAGTTTCCTTACTCCTATTGCTGAGATCACATTGGATAGGAAATTGGTTTTTTCACCTACTACTATAATTTCCTCTCATTTTGCTTTCTGAAGAGGAAGCCTCTTCTATCTGTAATCTATTATTGCATTATGCTTGGATAACCAATCCATGCCCAGTATGATATCAAACTTATTAAAAGGTAATTCTATCAAGTTGGCAGGAAAGATGTGTCTTTGGATAGCTAAAGGACAATCTTGTATACCTTATTCACTATCATGTGTTGCCATATTAGATTACTAATCATAATTTCAATATCTAGGGGTTTTAAGTACAGGCCTCTATCTTATGTTACTATGGTGCAAATATAAGAGTGTGTAGACCCTGGGTCTACTAGTGCCAAAACAGATAATTTAAAGAAGTAGAAAGTACCAGCAATCACATTTAGTGAATCCATCTCTTCTCTAGCTTGAATTATATATTAGTGACTTAGTGTTCTAGCCTCAGTCCTCTAACTTGCCTTTGATTGAGGCCTCTGATTGGTTCCTACTTTATCTACCTTGCTTTCCTTCAGGCTTTTAGTTAGAATGGGTGATAAAGCTTAGAGCTTGGAAGAATTATCAGTGTTTGGTCTCAGTGGGTAGTCCTTCTGATAGTGGCCTTTAGAGCCATATCTATAACAAGGTCCTAAGATTGACCTTTAACAAATACCCTTATGTCTTTTACCACAAGTGCCATATTCTAGTAACGTGCTCCCTGTTATGAAAACTAGAGTAATTGTGGCTAGCGGGGCCTAAATTGCCTATGGGGCCTGACCTCTATGATGCTAGAGTGTTAGGGCCTTACTTCTACTTTTTACTGGGCTCTAGTGCCAAGCTAGCTTGGTCCGCTATGAAAGACCTTTTATTTTAAAAGTTTTCTCACCTCTCCTTTAGTATGCCTTCCATAGTGTAAGTTGTAGTGACTAGTGCAGAGAACTCTCAAATTTTGTTCACTAACACTAGAAGTTAAATGTTTGTGTCGAGGCCCTTTTTAAACCTCCTACATCTCTCTTCCTTTATAGGCAAAATTTTTGCTGTATATTTGCTGAGTTTGGCAAACTCTTTCTAATATTCTAACATTGGCCTGCCCCTTTATTTTAGGTTTAAAAACTATTATCTCTTTTTCTTTAAGTAGCCTTCTATGATATATCTTTTCTTAAACTCCTGGAGAAAGAACTCCTAAGTGATATCTACTGTAGATTTCCTTTTAGGATTGTCTGCCACCAATAAAATCCTTCTTCTTGCAATAAGGATATAACATAGATCAAGCTTTCTTCAGGTGTACACTTCAACTGCTCTAATATTCTTTCTATTCTCTCAAGCTAATATTCTATTATAGCTGAGTCATCTCTGCCTGTGCCTAAGAAGCCAACTGCCCCTATCTTTTTCACACATTCTAAGTAAGTTTTCCAGAGAGCTTATGGCACTAATGGTTGCTGTTGCGTTGGTAGTGGAAGAGTAATAGCTATTATAACCTATCTAAACACCTCAACCATCTACTGTATCAAGGCTGATTGTACTTGTGTTAATTGTGCCAATTGTGTAGGTTATGCAACATCACTAGGTATAAGAGCTTTTGAGCTTGCTAGCTCTTAAAATTAGGTAGGGGTATGGCTTTTTACCTCTTTAGCACCAGCAGGTGGTCTTTGATTGATCTTCTTTAATCTATATCAAGAAATAGTTATTAGCCTCAAGTAGTGTAGTGTTGTATGGTATATGCATGTATATATAAATCTTATGGCACTCATATACAGCCTAAGAATGCCTAAACTGGGCTTTGATACCTTTAAATATGACACCCCTGACCCAACCTGGTAGTCAAATCCGAATGAGAGATGGCATATTATGACACCTCCTACCTGAACCATTGTTAGTCTGAATAAGAGATGACATATTAACTAGCTTTACCTAACTATATCATTATCCTCCCGAAACCCTGCCATGTGTGAGTCTACATCATGAGTATCTCTGAGCCCATGTGTAGTTTAAACTCATACCATGACCACAATTGCAAAAGATATTACTATTTCATTTAACAAAAATTCGGCAGCATAACGGCTGCCCAGTAACATGTCCCAAAATAAACATGTTAAAATAACACTGCACTGTTGCCATAAGGCTAAAGTCAAAATTGGATCTATCTATGACCTATGTATCGAAAAACACAATGCACTAAGCATAATGCTTAGTGGTGTATTCAATAAAATATACATACACATGTATATATAACTATGCTAAGCATGCAATTTCATGACATCAAGTCGTATGCTGGTTACATGATTCATTTTCCCTATCATGCCTTTTTGTTTACCATTTTATATCATTATGTTACTATTATCCATTAACACCATTTTAAGTCATTTAAGCACCTTAATTCATTATGTGTAGCTAACATTATAATGCTATAACTACTTACCATTCATAAGTTTTATGTATATTATTTATGACGCAAGTCAACATTATTAAATAATTAATCTGGTTAAGTACATGTAAGTGTTTTATTAGATTAGTGAGTTGTATATTCCATCATTATTCCATTTATCATCTTTTAGCCTATATTTGAAAAATATGTATCCAAGTACTAGATATTGAGATTACATTATGTAGTGGCCCAAATTTTAGACTTTTGTATTGCTGCACCAACAAGTTATGTGCAATGGCCTTATTGAACCTCTTGGTAGTTGCACCCTCTTAAGATTATGTGTAGTGGTTTTATTAGACCTCCTGACGTTTGCACCTGCATGAAATAATCAAATAATATCAATATAGCCAATATATGGTTTATAGTGGCCCTATTGAATCTCTTGATGGTTGCACACATAAGAATATGTGCAATGGTTTTATTGGACCTCTCGTCAGCTGCACCCACATGATAAAATCAAGTATAATTAAGTATCAATCTCAATGACACCAAAGTGTCCTAGCAGCTTCTATATCCCCTAGTTGACTAGTCCACATATCTAGCAAGTTGTCTAACACATATAGGTTATTCTCTTTCCATTCCCATTATTCATTATCCACATGGTTCATCATCAAAATCTTATGCTTCAATCAAATGATACATTTATTTAACAATATCATGTCAATATCATATTATGTATCTCATATCATAGGTTTCATCATTCACATTGCCATTTCTAATTGTCATTCCACATTAAGATACTCATGTTACCAACTTTATTATGTACATTATCATCTATTATTTACTCTGCACATATCAATCATTAACATTACTTGTATTATCAATTATCATTACTAATGTATATGTCACACACAATGTGCACTACATATTTCACAATGCACACATTTACATTATGGGCCACATTTACACCATATCATAAAATATCAATGTACATTCCCTATGCATGTTATAGCCACTTATTCTAACTCATTACACTACAATTTCCTCCCATTATACAACAATTTAAGAAATTCCAACTGTCCTTAAATTCCATATCATACGTATATTTTTCCATCTTTAGTAATTAGCTCCTTTTTTATTTATTTTTCATTCAAACAAGTTTATTTACACACATTAAACCTTAATATACCTCTAAAATTAATTTAGGGTTATCCTAACCCTTAAAGTATGCAAACCCTAATTGTCACCTAATATGAAAATTTTACAAATCACATTCAAGGCATATATTATATCAAATACACTTACAGAAATGTTGTAAGATGTCTTATATTTGATTCTATAGCTTTTCTTTACCTCAATTCTTATATTTCTCTAAGTTCTTTAATTTCCATAATACATCAATAATTAAAAAAAATTCATAGAAAAACATATATAACTCCAAATTTGAAAATAAAAGTAGAATTATAATCTAAAACACCTCCAGTTACTTAGAAAAATAACTGGGGTTCAATTTAGGGTCCAATGTGATTTACGGGTTCAAAATCATATATCTTTCCACCTTTATTTTCACCATAAAACCTCTATTTCTTGCAAAATTGATGTTAAAATCGAGTTTTAGATGCTGGAAGGATCGTTTTTCATATATTAATCAAAGGATTTTAGGATGAATTAAGGAAGAAATGAAAAAAGAAAGGGAGGAGAGAGAATACAATAATGGTGTTAGCTTTTAGGAGATTTGGGGGAGGAAGGTGACTTGTTTACCATACACATATACACACATGATCACACCATTTATATTATGATGATGAATGGCCACGATTGCACTACATGGTGATAAGATGACCTTGATTAATCCTATCTACATTTTAAGCTTAAAAAATATGAAATAAGTGTTATGGGTCTCTAACAATCTTATTTTTAGTGTCAAAAATTACCGAAACTCTCAATTAGGGAAACCCTAAAATCTCCAGTCCAAATTCCAATGGAAACTAGGTTAACTATTCACTCGTGTAATTAGGAAATTCTGATTAAATATCAATCGATGTTATAAAATTCCAATTCCACTGCCACTGAATCATTTGGAATTTTTAACCTTTAGAGTATAGTATTTTTAGTTTAGTTCAGGCATATCCCGATCATTTTCTAGATTAATGTAAACGAAGGTCACTATTCACTAGATGTCGGCATGAAATAATTTATTAGTTTAATGGCTAGTGCAAATAACTTTATTTCCTTTATTATTTATCCCATCATAGTTTTATGACTAGTACTCCCTTTTGGCCACTTCAGTGTGACCTGATTACTTGGAAAATACTATTCATGCCTCAAAAAGTACTATTAATGAAATAAAATTTTCAGGCATTATAGGTTTATTATTTTAAGTGTTACAGGTGGAATTTGAATTAAAAATAAGATTAATAAGTGGGATAAAAATTAAAAAGAAAGATTACATGGTAGTTTAATTTTATTTTGTGTTGAATAAAAATTTTGGTGTTTTTGCTCGAATGGACTCAAAAATTTTATGACTTGATACTCAAATATTTCAAGGATAATAATGGAACCAGAGTTGGCATTTTTATAAGAAATAAATTTTAAAATTTTGAATTATATGTAGAATGGAAAAAATTAAGAGATATAAAGAGGTCTTATGTAGTGTGCAATGATATGGTACCAACATATTTCTAACCATTGGATCACTCCTAATTAAAAATCCTACCCTTGTAATTATACATGTATATATTGTGTATGTGATAAAGGAGGACAAATTATTTTCTCCTTGCTTCTTCATTTCGACAGAAAGTTTAAAAGAAGGGACTCGACTTTTATTTTTTTCAATTATTTTCTCTTTAATTTTAGTTTCTCACATCAAATAATAGGAAATTAAATCATTCTACCTCATCTCATGGCATTAAACCCAAAAGAAGGGAGTAAAATTAGGTTATAGAAACCAAATTAAGAAAGAATCGATATTCTTTAGCAAAAGGTACCAATCTTTTTACACTATTGCTAATGTTTTCTTGGGAAGTGAGACATGAATTTCAATAAGGGCCTAACTAAATTGGGTAGGTTTTAAATAAGGGAAAATATTGAATAGTTAATAAAAGGATTTGAAAAATTTAGGTGTATGAGTTGGTGTCAATTTTTATTAACATTGAAGGGTGACATAGCATCTTAGTGGAAAGTTAGGATGAACTACTACTGTAAAAGGCAGCAGCATTTCTAGCACAATTTGGGAAGGTTCCTTCTTCCTATTTTTGGGGAAATTGAGGGAAAGGCTTACAAATTAGATGTGAATCTAAGCAATATGAAAATCATGTGACTTGAATTTTTAAGACATAGGAACTATTAGAAAAATATTGGGAAAATAAATTCAATTAAATGATATATATGAGAAAATATGTTGTAATATTATGTATAGGGAGCAAAATGGGCTATTGGATCAAATAGTAGATGAAAGATTTTGGCCATCTAAGTGTAATATAGATTAATTGAGGTGGCAAATGATTAAATGATAATTTAAAGGAAAATACACATGGAATAAATCCCACCATTCATGTGTAAATGCTTCCTTTTAATCCTAGCCATCCATTCCCCATATAAATACTTAAATAATAATAAAATAGTCATTTATTTTCAGTGAACATATCCCTCTCCTCTCCTCTTCTATTGTTGAGTTTTACTCATCCTTTTCTCGACCATTTTTACACCTTATTACACTAAATAATCATCAAATGTTATAATTAAGGGGTTATTTTGTCTACTATACTATCTACCTAAAAATACATGGAAGAAGCAAAGAATTGGAGGAAGGAAAGAGGAGATAGTAAAGTGTTTAGGGTCATTCAAAGTTGGTAAGTGATTCTTAAACCAAGTGAATTATATGAATCAATTGAAGTATTTAAGTGGTAGTTTATATGCATATGATAAAATTGGGTGATTTATGCTATTTTTATGGAATTTTCATGAGGAATATGGTTATGAAGTTGGTGGAACTTAAAGGATGGATAATGGAAGTGAAGATGAAGATTAAGTGGATTTAAGCTAATAAGGTATATGCATTCTAATCCTATAATATTTATGTGTATGGACGTTGGTGAGCTTTTATATTATAACTAGTTATGTGAAATAGATGGATGATACATGCAATTAGGTACTAAATCAGATAATGGAAATATAAAAATGACAAAAAGAAGAATTAGAAGTGTGAGGACTTCATTAGGTCAAATGGTGTAGTTATAGAGATGGAATGAAAAATATTAGATGTAGTGATATATTTGACATATTTGAAGCCAGAAATAAAAGAATAAATTAGTAGGAATGATAGAAGAATGAAAAATGAATATGAACATATGTGAGCCAACATATAGAGTGAGAGAAAAAGGATTGAACTAGTGAAAAACTGTGTATGTAAATGATAAAGAATTATAGTTTATAGTGTATAGGAATAAGAGAAAGGAATTATGCTACCTAAGTTACATAATTTGAAAAATTAGAGAATTCATATAGACAATTAATTTTATAGAATAATTGTGTAAAATTATATATGGGTAGAGTAAATTCTTGAAATATGCATAGGACAGGTATAAAAAGTTTTATATGAACATGCATGACTAATTAAGTAGAGTAATGTGTATGATATATAAATATATATATAGGTTGTATTATGAATAAGGAATTAATTGAATAGATGTTTTAATGTAAAAAGTCAAATGTTAATAAAATAATTATGCAAATTATATAAGGCTCATAAAGGTATATGTACATATGTATAATTATATATAAAGTCAAGTAAAGTAATGTGTGAACTTAAAGCAATATAATTGTACTATTAAGAGTAAAAAAATAATTATATAAAAAAGAAAATAATTTGATGTACATAATAAGAAGTAAAATTTATATATAACTAGAAATAGAAATATGAGGAAATAATTAATTGTTATAAAAATAATTAATTGGATCAAAATAAATATAGTCGAAAATAATAAAGGAATACTTGGATACTGTTAAGTTAAATAGGAGAAAATAAAATAAGAAAATTAGAGGTATTTGGAAATAATTATGAAATTAATTGATATGAAATTAATATCATAAAGAAGCAAATATATAAAAACATAATTATATGTATTCAAGTGAGTAAATTTAATTAAATAAAATAAACTAATTATGTGAAAATAAAAAGAGATATAAAACATATGAGTATAGGTAAATAAATAGAGATTTTGCATTTTAGTAATGTCAAGGGAAAGAAAAACAATAAATTACATAGATTATATTTTGAAAATATAAGTTAAAATGGAACATATGGTTATATTTTGAAAATGTAAGTTAAAATGGAACATATGGAATGGTTTAATAAGAATAAAAGTGAAATTTAATTATATGAGATTAAAAGATGAATAGAAAGAGTGGAGATGGATTAATTACATAAATTAATAAGATGAAAATAAATCTAATTGTTATAAATTATAATTTTTAAAATAGTAAAAGTGGTAAAGACATAAGAAAGTGATAACTGAGTTATGAATGGAAAAATAATAATTATATAAACATTTAGACATTATAAATATGAGAAAAATATGGTGATAAATAAATAGTGAAGCAAATGATCATTTATATATTAGAAAGAGAATAATATGCAGATAGTAAAAAGGTAGTATATGTAGTATTGTGTAATTAACTAGAAGATAGGACTAGAAAAAGAGAATAAGTTTTTAAGGAAATTAACTAGAAGTTTGCAAATAAGTATAAGAGTGAAAGAAATACAAAATCATAGATTGTGAGTACTCAAACTCAGTGATGATGCATGTCTTGAACAAAACTGATATAGTATAAAATAGAGTTATGCTCATATTGATTTTGAGAAAACATGCTATGGTGAATAATTACAAAAGTTGTATTTATATGACTATATGATTGAGATGTGGGATTAAAGTTCATTATGGACATAGTTTAATTTCTTATGATGTTTTAGTGGCATGAAAATAATTGGAAAGAGAAACGTAATAAGAATTAAGAATAGCCTATATAAGTTAGTCAACCTACTAGATAGGTTAACTAGTCAACTAAGGAGTTTAGTAGTTATGAGAACACTTTGGTGTCTCCTTTCATGCTAGTGCAATAGTTATTATGGTCCAGTAGGGCCACTGCACATATATTCTTACTGGTGCAGTAGTTGTTGAGCTTTAATAGGATGACTCAACATATATTCATATAGGTGCAGCCACCATTAAGGTCCAGTAGGGCTATTACACACATCCATATGGGTGAAGCCATTACTAAGGTCCAAAATATAGGTCACTACACATTTAATAAGACCTATAAGGTTGATATCTCATTATTTAGAATTGAGATGTTATCTATCAAATATAGGCTAAAATAAGTAAACAAAGAGATTAAACATCATTAATACATTGATAAGAGTAACATCAAACATCAATAAGATATTATGAATAATGTTTGGAATGAAAGTCATATAAAGGAATTTTATTATTAATATATATAGTTATGATATGTTATAGTTGTTATAAATAAATGGATTGAATACTTAATACCTATGTTATTAGAAATATATTATATAGTGCCCTCTGCCTGATCCATACACCGGACCCAAATGGGGGATGCGCGCATGCAAAACGATATCTAGTTTCTTTATCCAAAATCACTTAAAATTTAAAACTTTCATATAAGAAAACATTTCTTGACTCAAGTATGAGATAAAACATCAAAAACCTTTTTTGGCATATAAATTGAGGTAAAAATTGGGGTTATCATGTTGAAAATTTGGCAGCATAATGGCTATATCGAGACACTTTCCCAAATTTTTACCTATTTAAAGACACTTCTATATCATCAATAAACCCATCTCCTAACTTAATGGGTCCTTTTGACCCTCTAAACACATCATAAAACACAGTGAGCCTCAGGCTCTCCACAATTAACATTGTCACATGCAATCTCATATATAATCACACAAACATGCAAAAAAAAAAAAAAAAGGAAAACAAAGTCAATACTTAAAATATTTGAGTATAAGCACACTAATTATATAATCATTACATTTACAACATCACCATTATTATAAAAAGTATACAAAAATACCTGCGTAGGGGTTATCTTCGTGTCTTTTAGTATAT
>CANXYI010978839.1:0-15127 GCA_948208565.1 Hura crepitans
GCCTCACCAGCCTTGCTACAATAGATAGTGGACCTACTAAGACATATTGTAGCAACTCACCACCACCACCAGCTCCAATCCCTATTGCACCTTCTCTACCTCCACCAGCTCCCCTAAAATTGCAGAAGACATATTTAGAGAGGGTGATGAAGATAAGTGCTGTGGATTTCTTAGGTGTGAGGGAGGATAATGCAGTGAGAGTAAAGTACTGGTTGGCAGAGACCACTAGGATATTACAGTAGCTGGAGTGCTCTGAGGAAGAGGGCCTAAAGTGTTCCACTTCTTTGTTACAGAAGGAGGCCTTCTATTGGTGGGATACATTGAGGAAAAGGAAGGCAGCAACTGAGTTGACTTAGGAGTTACTCCTAAAGGAATTTTGAAAGAGGTATATTCCTGACTCTTACAAGGATAAGAAGAGGCAGGAGTTCTTTGACCTAAAGCAAGGAAGGAGATCAGTCTCCGAATATGAGAAGGATTTTGCTTGTTTGAGAAGATATGCAATAGAGTTTCCCCCCAGTGATGAGGATAAATGTAAAAGGTTCAAGAAGGGCCTAAATATGGAGTTAAGGATGTAGATTTCAACCTCAAAGATTTGAGACTTCTTCAAGTTGGTAGCAGCAGCTTATGATATAGAAGAGATGCTGCAAGAGAAGAGGGAGTTATTTCAGAAAAAAACCATTTACTATAGGGCAAATCAGTTCAACTCCAAGTGAGAGCAAGAGACAGAGGGACTTCCAACCTAGCCAATAGTCTCAAAGGTAGATAGACCAGCAGTCACAGAGGTAGGCCCCATCACAGAGGATTGGTCAAGGGTTTCCTCCTAGACCTCGACCACCTCTATCACAGCTGGCCTCGAGTGTACCCGTATCTACTACCAAGAGTGCACCTCCAACTTGCGGGAGTTGCCAAAAGAGGCACTGGGGCTAGTGTTGGTAGTTTAGGTGAGGCGAGTGCTTTATATGTAGGGCTCGAGACCATTATCAGAGAGCATGCCCTCAGAGGTAGATAGAGGCTATTCAGACTCAAGCTTTAATGGTAGCCATAGTTGGTAAACCCTTGAGATAGCCAAGATAGGATTAGTCGAACACTAGTCAGAGGGGTAGATTAGTGGCAAGAGCTCTGGCATGATAGTCTGCCATTCATGCTCGAGAGGAAGCGGAGGCTCTAGACGTCATTGCTGGTACTTTTCTTTTATTTGATGTTCTAGTACCAGCTTTGATAGATCCTGGATCAACACATTCATATATATACAACACCTAAGTACGAGATAGAGGGCTTGAACTAATAGACTTAGATATTCAAGTGAGCAACCCAATAGCTTAGAGTGTGATAGTGAACACTATTTACAGACACTGTCCTCTGATGATCCATAATCATACCTTCCCAGTAGATCTGATAGAGCTTCCCTATTATGAGTTTGATGTTATACTTGGTATGGACTGGTTGTTAGAACATAGAGCAGTAATTGATTGTGAAAGGAAAAGGTTGAGTCTATAGAACCCAGACTGGCAAGAGGTGACTGTTGTGGGTAAAAGAGACTCCCTGTACAATGTTATCTCTACTATAATAGCTAGAAGATTCATTCAGAAAGGATATGGAGCCTTCTTAGCTTCAGTGATAGACATGAGTGCTCTGACCTCTAGCTTGGATCAGATACCTATTATGTCTAATTTTCCTGATGTGTTCCCAGATAAGTTGTTAGGATTGCCACTATATCAGGAGTTAGACTTTGAAATTAAGATATACCTTGGTGTGAACCTAGTATCCATTACACCTTATAGGATGGCCCCAGTAAAGTTGAATGAATTAAAGGTGTAGTTGCAGGAGTTATTAGAAAAAGGCTTTATCAAGCCTAGTGTCTCACCTTAGGGAGCTTTTGTATTGTTTGTGAAGAAAAAGGATAGGTCACTCTAATTATGCATCGATTATAGGCACCTGAACAAGGTGAGAGTTAAGAACAAGTATCCATTACCTAGGATCGATGATCTCTTTGATTAGTTATAGGGTGCTAGTGTCTTTTCTAAGATAGATTTGAGGTTAGGGTACCACCAGTTGTGGATCAAGGAAAGTTATATTCCTAAAACTGCCTTCAGGACCTGATATGGGCATTATGAGTTCTTAGTGATGCCATTTGGGCTCATTAATGCCCCGATAGCCTTTATGGATTTGATGAACAAGATCTTCAAGCTATATCTAGATTAGCTTATGGTCATGTTTATTAATGATATCTTGGTGTACTCCAGAACCTAAGAGGAACATGAATAATACCTCTGAATTGTGTTACTGACATTGAGAGAGAAGTAGCTATTCACTAAGTTAAGTAAATGTGAGTTTTGGTTGGAAGAGGTAGCATTCTTAGGTCACATTGCCTCAGCCGAGGGTATTAAGGTGGACCTAAGTAAAGTTAAAGCAATGTTAGAGTGGAATCCTCCTAGGAATGTGATTGAGATACAAAGTTTCCTAGGATTGGCTGACTACTATCGGAGATTTGTGAAAGGCTTTTCAATGATTGCTGCTCCACTGATAAGGTTAATAAGGAAAGATGTAAAGTTTGAGTGGGATGACAAGTGCCAAACTAGCTTTGATAGATTGAAGTGGATGCTGATAGAAGCTCCTATCCTTACTCAACCAGAATAGGGTAAGGAGTTTATGATATACAGTGATGCCTCACATAACAGACTTGGCTATGTATTAATGTTGGAAGGCAAGATAGTTACTTATGCCTCCAGGCAGTTGAAGCCTTATGAGAAGAATTATCCCGCACATGATTTAGAGTTAGTTGCAATTATCTTTGCTTTGAAGGTGTGGAGAGATTACCTATATGGAGAGAAATGCTACATCTACACTAACCATAAGAGTTTAATGTATTTACCTATACAGAGGGAGCTGAATTTGAGATAGCAGTGATGGATGGTGTTAATCAAGGACTATGACTGCTTGATTGACTATCATCTAGGAAAAGCGAATGTAGTTATAAATGCTCTTTGTAGGAAGCTTATTAGCACCTTGAAGTTAATGCATGCTAGAGTGGAATACATAGTAGAAGTTGCAGTGTTAGCTAAACTACAAGTTAAAGCTGACTTTAGGCAGCAAGTAAAAGAGGCTCATCTGAGAGATACCCAGATGGTGCAACTTATAAGTAAAGTTAAAGAGAGGAAGGCAATAGGCTTTAAGTTAGGTGATGATGGAAGCCTATACTACTAGAGTAGATTATGGGTACCAGATATAAATAGATTGAAAATGTAAATTTTAAAGGAAGCTCACAAAGCCCCATATTCCATGCACCCAAGGAGTGCAAAGATGTACCTTAGGTTGAAGCCTCATTATTGGTGGCCTAGAATAAAGTGAGAGGTAGTCGAGTACGTGGCTTGTTGTTTGACATGTTAGCAAGTGAATTCACAACCCCAGGTTCCTTCTAGAGTGCTACACCCAATTGCAATTCCAAAATGGAAATGGGAGAAAATCTCTATGGACTTTATCATGGGATTGCCATTGACCAGAAGCAAGTGTGATGCCATTTGGGTGATTATGGACAGGCTAACAAAGACAGCCCACTTTGTACTAGTATGAATGAAATATTCCTTAGAGAAGCTAGTTAGAATATACATTGATGAGTTTATACGATTACATGGAGTGCCAATAGTTATAATCTCATATCAAGACCCAAGATTCACTTCTAGGTTTTGGAAGAAGTTGCAGGAAGCCTTGGGTACTCGATTGACCTATAGTACTACATTTTATCCTTAGATAGATGGTCAATTAGAGAGACTAATACAAGTGCTAGAAGATATGTTATGTAGCTATGCCATAGAGTTTAAAGGCAACTAGGATCAGTATTTGGCATTAGCTGAGTTTATGTATAACAACAGCCATCAGGCTAGCTTAGGAATGGCACCATATGAAGCCTTGTATAGTCGCCAGTATAGGACTCCTCTCTATTAGAGTGAAGTGGGAAAGAGTAAGGTTGTTGGATCTGATTTGATTAGAGATGTTGAGGAGAAAGTCAAGGTTATCTAGGAATGGTTGAAAGCAACCTCCAATCGACAGAAGTCATACGCTGATTTTAAAAGATGAGACATTGAGTATGAGGTTGGTGATCGGGTATTCTTAAAAGTATCACCATGGAAGAAGATGCTTTGATTTGGTAAGAAAGGAAAACTCAGTCAAAGATTGATTAGGCCCTACGAGATCATAGAAAAGAGTGGGTTCCTTAGACTTGCATTGCCACCTGAGTTGCAATAGATACATGATGTCTTTCATGTATCAATGTTGAGGCAATACCGATTAAATCTAGTGCATTTGATAGTTATAGAGGAGATACAAGTTCAACAAGACTTTATGTATGAAGAGGAACCATTACAGATTTTGGCAAAAAAAGTGAAGCAGCTGAGAAACAAGTTAATTACATTGGTAAAGGTGCTATGGAGGCACCATAATACCATAGAGGTGACGTGGGAAAGTGATGAGTAGATGCGGATGCAATATCTACACCTTTTCAGTATAGTTAATTTCGAGGATGAAATTTTTTAAGAGGAGAAGGATTGTAATACCCGTAAGTCAAGGTCTTATAAATAGTACCTTTCTAAGCTCGAGTGATGTTCCTTGTAGTGCAGGGCATCGCCATGAGGCTAGAAAGGGGTGTATTGGTCATAAAACTTTGACGGGCCTGAAATTGGCTAAAACGAATGAATTTAAAAATTTAGCAGAACCAATAAATCATTTCTAGTCAAAAACTAGTGTATGAGGAGATAAAATGAGTTTATACCGGGACAGCCCTGAGATGTGCCTAGATAGACTCAAAAATACCATACTCTAAACCTCAAAAATTCCATTGAATATGATAGAGAAGGAGTTCTAATTTTCTGAGGTCATTTGATTTTTTCTAATATTTTATTTTAGTGGGTGAATAGTATCAAAAAGTCAACTATGGAATTTTGACTTGAAATTTTATATGGGCCTTAGTGACACTAATCGAGGATTTTTAAAACTAAAATGAGTATTTTTAGAGGTTTAAAGAATTTTCTATGAAAATTTGAAGCTTAAAATGGCATAAGGTGAATATAAGTTGTTAGATCGCCACATGTCATGATCAAGGCCATCCACCTACCCTTATGTAAGAGGTCACACAAGTGCATGGCTCACATGTGCCAACTAGTCATCTTCCTCCTTAAAATCCCTAAAAGCCAATGCCACTCTCTCTCCTCTACTATTCTTTTTCTTCACTTTTCTCTCTCCTCTCTCCACCAAAACCCATAAAATTTATATAGATCCTTGCCTCCACAGTCACTAGATTCTAAATCTTTTGACAAAAATGAGAAAAAGAGCTTAGATTGAGCTATTTCTCACTCGAGTGAATAGTGACTTTTTCTTGAATAAGTGCCTTTATCCCAATTTTTATTTTTGGTATAGGTAGATTAAGGTATTATAAGGGTAAACATGTTTTAGATTTCAATTTAGAGCTATAGAGAATTTTTGGGAATTTTTCTAAGGATGAATTATATATGTTTAGTTGCTAAGGATACCATTGATGGAGATCAAGTTTACAAGCCTCCAAGTGGTGCGGAAAAGGGTGTTTTCACACCCTAGGTATGTGGAATAGACTAAAATTTAGTATGTCTATGTGTTTGTTATGAAATGATGCATTTGTGTTGTATGGAAGTGTATGTTCATGGTGTAATGCATAGTAATAATGTGAATTGGTATTATAAAAATGTTAATGGCCTTAAAATATTAGGTTTGGCATGATAGATTAGGAAGAAATTCATGTGTATGTGGATTTGCATGTATTGGCCGAATGGTGTACGTAATATGGTATGGTATGTGTGAACATGTATATAGCATATTAGGTTAGAAAATGATAAGTATATGGGGTGTATAAATTATAATTAGGAATGGATATTAATAGTAACATGTTTGGTATGAAAATGAGGAGAATTGGTATCTTAATTCTTTAAGTATGTAATGACTTATAAAATAGCATGATTTTGTACTTTATGGTGTGAATATGGCTTATGAATGAATATGTGTAGGAAGACTGAAAATTGGAGTTGTTATGGGATGGATTTAGAAAGGCATGAACTTTAGAATTGATTAAATGAATAGTGCTAGTTTTGTAAAATGACCATATGAATAGTAACTTTATGACGAAAGGCAAAAAAGTTGTCATTTTGTGTGTAACTTGGCATAGCTTGTAACTTAGGGACATAATGGACTTAGGAATCAATAATGTTAAGAAAAATAGTCTCATTTAGTAATTAGCCCATTAGTTAGACACCTATTAGATAGGTTAACTAGTCAACTAGGGTTTTAGCAGCTGCTAGGCAATTTGGTCCTTTTAGGGCCACTATTGTATGTTAGATCTGACGAGTGTAGCTACTGATGTTCTGAGATGAACCCTACTCGCTCGCATATTGGGAGGTCTACTTAGGTTGATCCCTACTACCCATTTATAGTTTGTTGATATTTGGAGGTCCCACAGGGCTGATCATTGTTGTGCACCTATGGTATTGATGATGTGACTTGGGGTATTAGGAGGTCCCAAGGTGCTGATCCTTGCTATCTAATTTGTAGATATTGGGAGGTCTACGGACTGATCCCTACTATCTGCCAGTCTATTATTGGGAGGTCTACAGATTGATCCCTACTTTTGGGCGAGGTAGGTGTAGCCACCGAGGTCCAAAATCTAGGCCACTGCATAAGATAGTTCCCGCTATACAGTGTTTTAAAGTATTGTATGTCTCTCATGAGCCTAATTTAAAATAAATTGGACTAAGTAATAGACTTAGACTCAATAAAAGAACTGGTCATAATTGGATAGGACAAATGGCATTTAGAATTGTGTGTTGCATTTTGCATATGTATGTGTATTATGACATATTATATTTGGTTTATTCCACCATTGAGTTTTATACTCAGCATGTTGGTGTTCTAATGCATACGCTAGAGATTGAGAGATGACCAACTTTGGATGACCACAGTGTAGATGCTTTTGAGTCCTCAGGGTATACTTTTGCTTTTCTTTTGGTTATTATAGATATGCACTCGTGTATAGTAGGTTAGTGTGGGTTATGGGTTTTAAATTAAAATTGGAGATAATAACCTAGTATATTTGTATAACTTCCATTGTTAATATATAGTATACCTATTTATGCCTATATCTCTATTGGTCTAAGACCCTATGTGTTGTCTTGTGCATGTTGATGTGTGATGGTGATTTGGAGGACCAGAAGGGTCCAGGAATGAGGTATGTTGAGGAAATGTCCTTAAAAGTA
Organism: Hura crepitans; assembly: GCA_948208565.1. NCBI lineage: Eukaryota > Viridiplantae > Streptophyta > Magnoliopsida > Malpighiales > Euphorbiaceae > Hura > Hura crepitans. The sequence continues at coordinate 7,272 of CANXYI010978839.1, forward strand.
TTTTTCTTACAGGTTTAATTTTGAGTTTTTCACTCGAATAGCCGTTATGTTATCCGATTGTCTGTAAATGTCTAGTGGTCTTAATTTGAGGTTTTAGCAATCTAAAATAGGCCGTAATAAAAGGCTAAATAGACAAAAATGCATAATGGGTAGGTTAGGTCAAAGTTGAGTAGAAGTTAAACGAAAGGTCTATGGGGAAATCCCAGGATGGGTGACCTCACGAGAAGTTGCACACCTTAACTGTTTCCTTCAAAAATGGGTAAGGGGTGTTACATCACTTCCTAATAGGTCACCCATCCTGATATTTCTCTCTCTTATACTTGCTTAACTTCGTATGTAACCTAAATTAATAATGGTTCATTAGCTTTAATTTAACCTAATTTATTTCTATTACTTTTAGTTATAGATGTCTCACAAACTCCTAGTTGGGTCAGATCAATTACAACTATCAAACTCACGAAGCACCTTAAAAAAATTTTATTAGGAATTCGGTAGCATAGCGGCCATTCGAGAAAAATCCAAAAAAATTTCAACCTATCAATGAACACTTCTATATCAAACACATTCACAACTTCGCTCTTAGGTTCCTTCTGATCCACCCATTAACTCATCAGCATCAGTAGTACAAACATATAATTTAGAAAATACCTATTGCATAATGTCGATTTATAGCATACATTCCATTGTCACTGTGACATCACTATTTAACTTTTACACAAAAGTGCACCTAAAGATTAAAAAGTACAAAACCAAAAACTACAATATATACCCAAAAATAAAGTTGTCTGTTATGCTATTTCCTCGCTGAGGTTAAACCACATGATATATCTATTACTTATGCATCTAAAATTCGATATGCTAAGTATATGCTTAGTAAATGAAGTAAATGATTCATACATTTGACCTCATACAACATGCATCATGACATACATTATGTTATACATTGTGCCATTTCATATATTATGTGTTATGTTAGTGTGCATGTCAAACCTCATGCAACATACCAACATGTCCACACTCAGAATGAATCATAGATAGTCATATTATCATTATATAGACATTCAAATATATTAAGTGTTTCTTTTATTCAAGTTGACAAGTCATTTGTATCTCAAGTAATCAGTCATGTTCATTATTCAGTTATTGGCCCATATGCGGAAGACTATCATTTTAACTCTGGATAATGGGATCTCAGTGTGTGCAGGGGCCCACATTTTAGGCCTTGATGACCATACTCCGTCATATCATATCTCATCATAATCATTAAGATTATGTGAGGGTTTGCATCTCGAACCTCAATGGCTACACTCAGTCTTATAAGTTATGTAGGGTCCATATTATAGACCTCAATGGCTGCACTCCATTATATCAGGTCTCAAAGTGTGCAGTAGCCCTTTGTGGACTTTAAGCTGGCTACACCCATACAATATCATCAATAAAACAATATCATCTCATGGTCATCCTTATGGATTGACCTCTCATGACATTAAAGTGTCCTAGCAGCTACTACTCCTTAGTTGACCAGTCAACCTATCTAATAGGCGTCTAACTAACATAGGTCTTAACTATGTCTATTACATTCATGATTGATAATTAATTTCTCATAATATAGCTCAAGTGATTTAGATACCAAGTCATTATTCTTTCTTTTCTTCTTTATCATTTCTCAAATCTCATTCATTTCTCTTCATGTCATTACATATGAGTGTTCATTACATGAATGCTCCGTATAAAGTTATTTTGGTCACTTCCTCATGCCACTTTATATATATGCTCATTACCTAATCTCATTATTTAAAATATTGCTTGTGTAACCATTTCAAACATACACTTTTAGATTTCCTAGTTCTTTAATTTTTAATACTTACTAGTTCATTATTTAGTGTTAAATCTTATAAACTCTATATGCTAATCATTAAGCTTTAGATTATGCTTTTACCTCATTCAACCATATGCATCTAATCTATCTAAAATCTATATTCACTCCCTCTAATTTTTTAAGACATAGAAGACTATTTATTATAGGCAAAAATACACATTATTTCATTAATTGCTAATATTATTCATTTAATTAATTTTTTTCCAAGTGTATGTTTCAACCACTATTTGTTCCTTACTATACACTCTATTTTCCTCCCATTTTTTACCTCATTTAGGCTTAATGATTTATGTACCTATCAATACAAATAAAATCCCAAGCAAAAAAATATTATACCATGCAAACATGCACTTCCATACTTATATACATAACACAATTTATGTAAAATAATGAATTAAATACATGAACCACTAAATTCACTTACTTTGCTCACCAAAATGATCTCAATCCACCACTTAACCTTATCCTTCTCTCTTTTCCACTTCTCCTGCTTCTCTACCTATAAACATACATATAAGGAACCTTTAAAAATTCATAAAAACTTCCACCTATAACTTAATGAAAATTTAAGATCATAAATATCACATATACCTCAAATCCCACCTTAGTAAAATATTAGAAATTAAAAATGACCACTTGAATTAGAGAGAGGGGAGCATGGAGGTAATTTTAATATGTATAATTATTAATTTGGTGTAGGTTTAATGGTTGAAAGAAAGAAATTAGGGTTCCAAAAGGGAGGAAAGTTTCAGCCTTTGAAGGGGAAAAAGGGGTTGGAAAATGTAGGTTTGAAAGATATAGAGTCCACCTTTATGTATGGAAAAGGATGGCTAGGATTGTGCCAAGTGTAAAATTGATGGATAAGATTTAATCTTGGCTAATTCATCTCTAAAAATTCTTATCTCATGCTCTCATGCTCCAAAAATTCAGCCAATAGGTCTAAAAGTCATTAAAATTAGTATTTTAATTATCTCCCAAAAATTAGAATTTTTCTCCAACAAAAATATTTTTTAGGTAAATGTATCATAAATTAATTTTGTTTAATTACTTACTAATCTTAGAAAATTCCAAAACTAGTTCTATTGGCTTTGTTATAATTCTTAAACATCAAGTCATGCTATTTTTTGAATTTTTTGAGCACTTTTTAAAATATTTTTTATGCAGCTTCAACTGAGTCACTATTTATAGGACATCGATAAACAAACTTCACAGTTTATTTTAACCCCCTAAATGACTTCAATTTAATCCCAAATTTCACTCATAGTCCTAATTTAATTTTTTCTATCATTTTATGGCCTTGTCTAGTTGTAATAGCTGAGATAATATTAGTAGAGATATCTCTCTCTCTATGCACAATCACCTTTATCTATCTAGAGCTTTAAGAGATAGTTTCTTCCATTTACAATCCATTACTACCTCATGTCTAGACAACCAGTTTATCCCTAAGATGATATCAAACTCATCAGATGGGAACTTCATAAGATCTGCTAGATGTTCATGTCCCTGAACAATTAAAGGACAATCTCTGTATACTCTATTAATGGTCACTTGCTACCTAATTAGGTTGCTAACTAGGATATCTAAGTCAGTGAGTTATGGCTCTAACCCTCTATCCCATGCTAAATGTAAGAGTCTGTAGAACTCGGATCAATCAAAGTTAAAACAAGTAACTTAAACAAGGAAAATGTACCCATAATAACATAAGGAAAGTCAGCTTCCTTTCTAGCTCAAATTGTATATTGCTTCACCAGGGCTCGTGCCTCAAATCTAGGTCTTTAGCTAGGACCAACTCTCTCAATTTTAGTCTCTCTCTAGCTCCTAGTTGAAGTAAGTGAGGATGCTTACATTTGGGTACTGCCTTTTTATCCCCTTGCCAATCCCTTTGAAAGTGGTCTCTAGACTAGCACACAAAATATACACTAGGATAGGCCCTCCAACATGTCTCTGGGTGTCTCCCTCCATAACTGCCACATCTCGATGGTGCACTTCTAGCCATTAGGCAAGGGCACTAGTAGCTTGCTACTGTTTGGGCCTAAACTAAGAGCCTTGTCTAAACCTTTATGTCTATCTCTACCCTTGTGTCTATCTCTACCCTTGTCTTTATAGTGGTTGGGACATCTGTCCTTCTGTTTGCCTCTTACTTGCTTTTGAGGCTAAGTTGGCTTGCCCTTGAGTAATGAATCGCTTCTTCTGGTACATGTCCCTCTTTTCCTTTAGTAATTCCTCCACGTCATAAGAATGGAAACTAAAGCAGCAAATTCCAAAATTTTAGAGGTGGTTATCTAGGTCCGTAACACTATGTCAAGGCCTTTCTTGAACCTCTTGCATCTCTTCTCTTCTATCAAGACAAACTCTTTAGCATATCTACTCAATTTTGCAAAATCTTTCTCGTATTCAGATACTATCTTCTTCTCCTTACTTTAAGTCTAGGAACTTCTGCTTTCTCTACTTAAGAAATGTATCTCTTTTTGAATTCTTTTAGCAAAAACTATTATGTCCTCTCTTTAGCTATCTTATATTTTGTAGTGGTCTCCCACTAATGGAAGGCCTCCTCTTACAGCAGTAAGGCAGCACAAGTCTAACTCTCCTCTAGACAACACTAAAGCTATATAGGATCATGATGGTCCTCTCTAACCAGTATTTAGCTCCCAAGGAATCATTCACCCGAGTGCCTAGAAAATTCTCATCTCCCATCTTTTTGACTCCCTCCAGGTAAGTTTTCTGCAAGGCTAAGGGCTGTGGAGGAGGTATAGGTACTAGAGGTTGAGCAATTGTAGCAATGGCTTATCTGAGAAGTTCCACCATCTACTACAAAAGGGTTGGCTATGCCTATGCCTATACGGGAGCTAGATAGGCAGCATCACTAGGCACTAGAGTCTCTAACCTAGTAAGCTCCTAAATGGTGGGTAGAGCATGGCTCTCTATAACTTCTTCATTAGGAGGTGAAGTATGCTCACTCATCACATCTCACTATAAGAAAGCAATCATTAGCCTCAAGTAGCATAGGAGTACAAAACTAAAATCAATCTCAATGCACTCATGTAAGACTCTAGGCTTAAGAACATAAAAACTCACTTTGATACCATCAAATGTAACACCTCCTACCCAATCCACTTTTGAACTGAACAAGAGATGTCACTTCCCAGTAGGTCACCCATCCTAATATTTCACTCTCTTTATACTCACTTAACTTCATTTGTAACCTTAATTAATAAAGGTACCTTAGCTTTAATTTAGCCCAATTTAATTTTAGTACATTCAGTTAGAGATGCCATATAGACTCCTAGGTGGTTTAGATAAATTAAAACTATCAAACTCTCAAAGCACCTTAAAGAAATTTTATCAAAAATTCAGTAGCATAATAGTTGTTCGAGCAAAAATCCAAAAAAAATTTCAACCTATCAATGAACACTTTTATATCAAACACATTCACAATTCAGCTCTTAGGATCCTTTTAATCCACCCATTAACTTATTAGCATTAATAGTACACACATATAATCCAGAAAACACCAATTACATAATATTAGTTTATAGCATATATTCCACTATCACTATGACATCAATATCTATCTCCCATAGATGAGTGCATTTAAAGATTATAAAATATAGAACCAAGAACTAGAATATATACCCAAAAATAGAGTTATCTGCTATGTTGCTTCTTTGTTGAGGTTGAACCATACGATATATCTACTACCTACATATCAAAAACCCGATACATTAGGCATATGCTTAGTAAGTGAAATTCATTATTCATACATTTAACCTCATACAACATGCATCATGTCGTACATCATGCTATGTATTATGCCATTTCATGTATTATGAGTCATAATAATGTGCATGTCAAGCATCATGCAACATGCCAACATGTAAACACTCAGCCTGCATCATAAATAATTATCACATGAAGTATCATTATATAGACATTCAAATATATTAAGTGTTTCTTTTATTTAAATTGTTTGGTCATCTATAACTCATTTAAGCTACTAATGTTCATCATTAAGTTATTGGCCCATATCTAGAAGGCTATCTATTCAACACTAGATAATAGGATCTCAGTGTGTGCGAGGGCCTAAATTTAGAACTTGATAGCCACACTCTGTCATAACATATCACATCATAACCATCAGTGTTGTGTGGGGTTTATGTCCCGAACCTCAATGGATGTACTTTGTCTTATAAGTTGTGCAGAGGCATGCATTTTTGACCTTAATGGCTGAACTCTGTCATGTCAATCTCATAATGTGTAGTGGCTCATTAGGGACCTCAGGAAGCTACACCTTCTATCCCTCTCATAAGTAGTGCAGTGGCCCTTTATGGATATTAAGGTGGCTACAACCACATAATGTAATCAATATATCAATATCATCTCATAGTCATCCTCGTGGATTGACCTTTCGTGACACTAAAGTGTCCTGGTAGCTATTACTCCCTAGTTGATTAGTCAACCGATCTAGTAGGCATTTAACTAATATGTGCCTTAGTTCATGTTCATCAAGTCCTTATTCTTTTATTTAATATATTAAGTTTCTATCTACTTAAAATTTTATGTATCAAGTTATTATTTTCTTATCTCTCTTTTTATTTATTTTCAATGTCTCATATTCATCACATTTACTCCAAATCTCTCTCTTTTTTTTCCTTCTGATATTGATTCCTCTTTATTCTATATCTTGTATTTATTTCAAGTCTAATTCATCTCATCTTGAATGTCCATAATTTCTCTAATCCACTAAGTTAGAAATTGAATCTCAAATTATGTTAATTATATAAATTTATTTCCTTTAGTTAACATTTTACTTATATATATGTTATGTAGAAATGTAAGGTCATTATTACACCATCATGACCCATTTAGCTAACCTATCATATTCTATGTAGTGACCATACTTTTCCATACAAGCATTCAAAATATATCATACTAATTTAATTAGTACAAATATGTACATTTAAACATTTATTACCAATTAAATTACATTAAATTCCTTACATGTAAGTTTTGACCATCATTAATTCACCACTATAAACCTTATTTTCTTCCTTTTTTTTACCTCATCTAAGCTTTATCATTTATGTACATATCAATACAAGTCAACTCCTAAGCAAACAACATACTATACCATGTAAACATGCACTTCCATACACATATACATAACCCAATTTATGTAAAATAATGAATAAAATGAATGAATCACTAAATTCACTTATTTGGCTCACTAAAATAACCTCAAAGCATAATTTAATCTTGTCCTTTTGTCCTCTCCACCTCTCCTCCTTCTTTACTAACAAACATTCACATATGACACCTTTGAAAATTTCTCAAAAATTCTGCATATAACTTAATGGAAATGTAAACCTATAAACACCTTATTTATCTTAAACCCCACCTTAGAAAAATATTAAAAATTTAAAATAACCATTATTGCTCATATTGATCACTACTCACCACTCTTGAATTTCTCTCTTTCTAAGCCTTTAGAAGATGAAATGCCATTAAAATTAGAAAGAGGGGAGCATAGAGGTAATTTTGATTTATTGAGTTGTTATTTTGGTAGAGTTCTAATGGGTGAGATGAGGAAGAAATATAGGCTTCTAAAGAAGAAGAAGGCAACCAAATTTGAGGGGAAAAGAAGGCTAGAAATGCTAGTTTAAAAGTTCGATAGTCCACCTTTATGTATGGGAAGAATGGCTAGGATAGTGCCAAAAGTAAAATGGATGGCTAGGATTTAATCTTCACTTATTCATTTCTAAAATTTCATATTTCATGCCCCAATGCTCCAAAAGTTTAGCTAATAGATCTAAAAAATCATTAAAATCAGAGATCTAATTACCCCTAGAAATCAAAATTTTTCTTCGACAAAAAATTATTTTTTTGGGTAATAGCATCATAAATTAATTTTGTTTAATTACTTTATAGCCGTAGAAAATTCCAAAACTAATTCCATTGGCTTAGCTATAATTTTGACCAT
>CANXYI010978878.1:0-15181 GCA_948208565.1 Hura crepitans
ATTAATTTATAAAATCAAATAAAATTATTCTTAAACTGCCCAGATAAATTAATAATATTATAACATGATTAAATTGCTTTAAGTTCACTACTAAGTATCTCGTATACTCAATGTACCAATTTTGGTGTGCAAGTACACTACCGTGGGACTTGCCTTGTAAAGCGTGATCACAGCGGTTTAGAGGATACTAGTGAAAACCTTGGATAAAATTATTATACAGTTAGATATCTATGTACTTAGGTGGGAAATGGGTAGGAAATGTACTTAGGCTTTAAAATGTAATGTAATTGAGCAAATATGACTTACTGATGTAAATTATGTGATTATATTTCTTCTTTGGTGAATGAATGAATATATGTGATAATTATGCTAATGTGAGCTAGAGGCTCTATATGTATGCATGTTCTTTTATGGCTAGAGGCCTATGTTTGACATGTGGTAGATAATGATGACTGGCTGAGAATAGGGGATCAGATGGGTCCAGGTGTTGTGGATTACTTAAAGAAGTGTTTAAACAAACTTGTTTAAATTTTGGGTTAAGACCCGGGAAACCGTTATGCTGTCGAATTTTTAAGTGGTATTTGAGTATTAGTGGATTTCCTCTATAATGACTGAATTATATTGATCCTAACCTAAAAGGACCATAGGAACTGATGGAAGTGGTTTTGAAGTTAGATAGCATGATGTAGACAATGGGTTTCGAGGGCTCTTAGGTTCGGTTTGCCTGATGATGATAAAGAGGAACAAAAATCCTAAAAATTGGATTTTTGAGTCCAAATTAAAGATTTCAAAATTTTCCTTAAGAAATTATCTTTTCTTTTATTATTATTATTGTTGTGCTAAAAAAAAAGGGGAAAAAGGGCCGTTTTGGCCGCTAAAATGCTTGTTTAGGCCACCTGGCTCGAAACATGGCGTTCCAGAGCACCAAATGCTCATTCGGGCCATTTTGGCCTAAACGAGCATTTCCACGCTCAGAATGCCTGTTTAGGCTGTTCGGCCAGAAACGGGCATTCTAATGCATAGAACACCCGTTTTTGCCCAAACGGGCATTTTAGAACCGAAAACGGCTATTTTGGCCTTTATGCTGAAAATAGCCATTTTCACCTGAGAAAATGCCTATTTTATCACCTCAAGTTTCGTGCATAAAAGCCAATCTGCTCATTTTGAGTAGGGTTAGTCAAATTTTAGAGAGAGAAAGTATTTTTAAAGAGAGAAATATATAGAAAACACAAAAACACCATTTTTTGCTTCACATTTTTTATTTTTTTAAAGACTCAAGCATTAAATTTGATCCGATCTAAGGTCTTTCTGAAGGCAAATATTTTGGTGTGTTGACCGACCTCTTCTATCCATTTTATTTTTCTTCACATTTTATCCATCTATAAGTTAAATGTGGTAAATTAATTTGCACATATTTTTGTATTTGTGAGATGGTTTGATTTATTTTCTATCCATTTTTCTTTTTGATTCACATCAAAAATGATGTTTTGAGCTGTTTTAGTGTGTTTTATTTTCCTTTGTGTGTTTTATTTTCCTTCATATATTATCCATCTATAAGTTAGATGTGGTAATTTATTTGGGCCAAAATTTGCATTTTTTTGAGGCTGCTTGATTTATTTATTTTCTGTCTGTTTAACTTATTTTTGTTTTGCATCAAAAACAGTATTTTTGATCACTTGTGCTGATTTTGTCTTCCTTTTGCTATTATCCACCTACTAGTTAGGTTCAATAATTTATTTGTATAATAATTTGTATTTCTATGGCTTGTCATTTTTTATTTAATTTCTATCCGATTTTCTAATTTTTTCATTCTCATGTTAATATATTTTGTGATTATTGTGATACGAGTAATATGATTATTTATGGTTTGTTTGTGTGATTATTATTGCTTCTTATTTGTTAGCTTCTATTTTAGGTCTCCCGAATTGTTATTTTTTTATCTTTTTTGGTTAGATTATATTTTAAGTAATTGCCTTGTATTTTTTTTTCGTTCAAATTATTTCCCTATATGTTCTGTGAATGTTGTATTAAATTAGGAAAATGATTTTTTGCACGAATGGTAAAATAACTAAAATATTTCTATTTAATCAATTGGTGATTTGTTAATAAAACCGGGTTTGATTTTTCTTAATAATAGCCACGATAAAATTAATTTCTAAAATTGGCATGTGAGAACCAAAGTTCTCAAATTAAATCCACTACCCAATTTATGTATGGCCTACTCTATTTCAATCCCGAAATGTTCCATCAGCGTCGAATTAAAGTAGAAAATGATTTTACATGCTAAAAAGAAATAATAGTTAAAATCATATTTTTATTTAATAAATCGATGTTTTGTCAATGAAAATAGATTCCGATTCTTTCTTAATAAAATTTGTGACAATAATATTCATTCTTCCAAATTAATCTTTGAGAACCAAAGTTCTCAAGCCTTTCTTCAAAATTGGATTTAGTACAATAAAATGCATTTTCTTAAATTGATTTTTGAGAACCAAAGTTCTCAAATCATCATCCCAAAATGAAACCATCTCAATAAAATTCATTTTTCTAAACTAGCCTTGAAAACCAAAGTTCTCAAATCCATCATCCTATTTTTAAGACACCATAATAAAATCTATTTTTTTAGAAATTAACATGAGAGAACCAAAGTCATCAAAATAATTAATGGCTCAATTTCATGTATGCTATTTCAATTTCAAGTACTTATTTACTTTTTTGCAAATATATTCTATTATATAACTTCTTCTACGTGAATGAGTGATTTGTTTTCAATGTAAAATATTGCTTGAGAAAGGGAATTGTGTCATAAATTCAAATCGAAGTTCCATATTAATTTGAGGTATAAATAAGTGTAGGGTTCCAAACTGCTCTAGTTTTGGCCCTATAAGGTATTTCTATCTCCCGACTTAGTCGGGTGGTGACTCCTACCTTGTAGTGCCCAACTCGCACCCTCCTAAAGTAATAAAAAAAGAGCAGCCCTAGATTCCTTTAGCTTCTTTCTTATCTTTTGAGACTTAAGGAATTGAGGCCTAAGTTGAGTCTTAAGCTGCTTTGATTTAGTCACCCTTAGGAAAACCATTAAAAGGGTCATCATGAGAACAGTGGCAACTCTGCTGGGGACATGATGAGACCATGCTCTGAAAGTACCTCAACTTAATATAAAACTTCATATGTTGAATTTATGACATTATTTTCTTTCAAAATTGCATTTCATGCTAGAGCCTTAGAATAAGTTAGGCAACCCTTTTATACCCGGATGTCACTTCGAAGCATGAACCCAATTTCACTCAAATTAAAAGATTATTATAAGTGGCCTCAAATCTAAGCCTCGTGCCTATAAGGTATATGAAATAGTGAACTGATTAGTCGCATGCTCATGATGAGATAGACCCATCATAGAGGGACCATGCTTGGATGACCATAACTGGCTTGACCAAACCATCAGCCTATGTAATGACCAATAGCAATTTCCCTTAGGCACCCAGTTAATGAAGTATTATGTACTATGTGGGCCAATATACGTGAAATATGGCTTAATTATCTCGAAATGCTATCGAACCCATTGGGCCTTTTTTCCAACTAGAATGGGTTAGACCCCGCATTTTGGCTCGATTGAACATATCCAATGTATATTGGCCAAATTTTAGGTATGCACTTTTCTATGAGAGAAATAATGCTCGACTAATTGTCATCCATTATTCAAACCTATTGGGATCCCCGATGTCCCATGGGTAAGCCCTCCTAGGAAAGGAACTAAACCTTATGTGTGGGAAGTGATAAGGTTGGGAGGCTTTTCCTTATGATTGTCTTTGTACACATGAACATGCATAAGCATTTCATGCATCCATGTGCATTTTTCACTTCATCACGACTAACCTTTGTCTTACAGCCATATAAATCATCGAACTACTTGGGTACGGGGGATAAACGGTTGAATAGTTAGACAAAAGTTTACATCTACCACTTACAGTTCAGCAAGAATGGCAGGGCAAGATGAGAGTAGTTCCTTTATTTCAAATTTTGAGAATAGAACGGATCAGAAGTTTGAAAATTTTGAAAGGAGAATGATGGATTTGGTTTCTAAAGTAATTGCTGAGATGACTCCCGCTACTGGGTCACCACCATATGCTAAAAACGAAGCACCAATACCTGCTAAAAAAGCTGTTGATGCATCTAGGGGAATCGGTATTAGGAAATAAGCCACTAGAATTACGGGAAAGGATAAGAAGGCTGAGAATTTTAACCTAGAATATGATTTTTGTGAGGATATGCTTACTCTTCGAAAGTTCAAGGATCCTGCAATAAAGAAGTTAAAAGAGAAAATGGAAGCAATGACAAGGCTTATCTCTATAGGCAAAGGGATAGATCCTGAAGAACTATCTTTAGAATCTAAAAAAGTTTTACCTTCCAAGTTTAAAATGCCAGAGTTACCTAAGTTCAATGGGACCTCAGATCCTAGGGCTTACAGCAAGTAATATGCCATAGTTATGAGAGGCACTGAGCTTAGTACTAAATAGAAAGTAGCATATTTTAGTTTGACTTTGCAAGGAAGAGCCATTGATTGGTACCATAGGTTAGAAAGGAAGGTGAAGGAAGACTAGAGTAAGATTATCGAGACTTTTGTTAATCAATATGATTATAGCACACATATAGAGGTCATTCTGAAAGATCTAGAACTACTTCAACAGAAACACAATGAGACTTTTGTTGAATACCTGTTTAGGTGAAGGTCCGAAGTGCTAGAGATGAGGAAAAAACCTGAAACATCGGACCATATTTGTTTGTTTATTAAGAATGCCAACCTATAGTTGAAAGATAGTTTGAAGGCAAAGGGATTGAAAGATTAGGAATCCCTAAAGGACATAGCCATAGATATAAAGGAGGAGCACAATGGACAGAAGAAGAGTTTAGAAGGATTTGGCAATTAGAAGAATCAGGGAGTTAGGAATGCAAGTGGCACTGGTTTTGGGCAAGGATCTAGTTTTGGGCAAACTACTAAGGTATCCGCTTTTACGAGGCATTACTCAAATTTGGGCAAGTCATTGTCTTGGTGCTTGAAGAGGTTTCAAAAAAAGGGAAAACTCCAACCTTTGCCTCTTAAACCAGCTAGAGGCAAGGGCTAATCTTATCATAGGGTGGATTTGTACTATCAGTACCATTAACATATTGGTCATGATACTGATAACTATCACACCTTACAAGATAGGATTCAAGATTTAATTGATTCGAGGCAAATTCCTAATCCAGAATAAAGGCAGAAAAGTCAGGGTGTGCACGCTAGAGTTCCCCCTCTAGTTAATATGGTTAACTCAGGTGTACCAAAATGGTATGTTCTCCAAGATTTATATGGGAATGAGTATTTGGCTATGATTAGAAGTGCTGAGGTGAATCAGAATTCAGAATTTATGATAGATATATGGGCTACTGATAGTGAGAGCAAGTAGGGGGATCAAGATCAAGAGGTTTGGGTAGATTTTGATTCAGAATAAAAGATGAGTGAAGGGGTAGAAGCTAAAGCAATAACCTGCAGTAGGAGGGTGATGCCAAAAGTTGAAAGGGATCTAACTCCACTAGTAGGGGAAAGTAATGAAGATGCAATCACCAAGCAGCTAAAGAAGATTCCTACACAGATCTCAATTTAGGATTTGTTGCAACAATCTACATCACATTGCTAAAAAGTTGTTAAAGCTTTATGCGCGGCCACTGTTTCTACTACTATATCACCCTCCTAATTGGTGGCAATGGTAAAAGCAAAAGAAAAGGCAAAGGTCAGTTTTTTTGATACAAAATTACCTCCTAAAGGATGTCACCATAATTATCCTCTATATAACAAGGCAGAAGTGAATGGTAAGCATACGGCCTGTGTAATGGTGGATGATGGGTCATCAATCAATGAATGCCCTCTTAAGGTGGTAGTAGCTTATGGAATTGAAGATTCGATGATCTCCTAGTCTAAACTTACCATTATGGCCTATGACAACACTAAGAGGCAAGAATACGAGACTTTCAAGGTTAAGGTTAAAATGGGAGTGATTGTGGATGATATAGAGTTTGTACTGCTTAATATCCCTGTGAAGTTCTCTATGCTTTTAGGAAGGCTATGGTTCCATGAGCTAGGGAAGTTCCTTCGATGCTGCATCAGATGATTAAGATTCCCCATGATGGTGAGATTGTGATGATTAGGGCTGAAAGAGAGAATCAGGTGTCAATGCTTGAAATAGCCAATCAGCCTTTCAATGGCTTTCATATTGCTGGGATCTTCTTTGAAGAAGAGGAAAATTCTAGGGTGGTGAATATGATGAAAAAGATGAACTATCTGCCTAGAGCCGGACTAGTACATGCCTCAAAAGGCCCTGTTTCAGTTATCTAGCCTCAAGGACAAAGAGATCAAAAAGGACTAGGATACACAGTAGAGCTGCCAACATTGAAGGGGATTAGGAAAGACATCCCCCTCCTAGACGAGAGCTTTGTTCGAGCTAAGGGAAATGTTGGTTATTATGGGTAGTCTGAGCCAACTATTGTTGAAGGACAGGTTGTGCTAGGATTTGAGATCTTTAAAGATGTATTCGATTAGGTGGCTAATGAAGTGAAGGTAGTTTTAAACTTCTGGGATGAGGAAATTATGATCAATCTGACTGAGATGGAAATCGAGCATGAGGAAGAGATCCTAACTGATGTCATGCTTTAGGAGAAAGGCAAGAAGAAGATGCAAGAGGTAGATTTACTTGAATGTTCTTATGATAGTTTATATGTACCTGAACTTTTTAATGATGTTGTGCCTATTTCTCTGGTTAATAATATGAATGATTTTGCTTATTTTTGTGATGTCTCATCTAATAACATCATGCATAATGATAATCATGACTCACACCACATGTTTGACATTAATTCAATTAATACTACCTCGTTTAATCTCGGTACTGATGAAAATCTGAAAGAGATTTTAATTGCATCTGACGTAACTCTTGAAGAAAGGAAAAAGTTTGACAGACTGATAAAAAAATATGAAAAAGTCTTTGCTTGGACCTACGAGCATATGCTTGGTGTGGATCGAGAAGTAGTGAAACATGCTATCTATACTTATCCAAAAGCAATGCCTATAAAGCAAAAACTACGAAGGATGAGACCAGAATAGGCAGAGAAAATAAAAAAAGAAGTACACTGGCAAGTTAAGGTTAAGTTTTTAGAAGAAGTCCAGTACCCGACATGGTTAGCTAATGTAGTACCTATCGCCAAGAAGGATGGAAAAGTTCGGATGTGCATAGACTACAGAGATCTAAACAAAGCTTGCCCAAAAGATGATTTCCCACTACCTCACATAGATGTGTTAATCGATAATGCTATGATGTGTAAGATGAATAGGTTTGTGGTTGGGTATGCTAGCTACAATTAGATTCTGAATAGGATTGTTGACAAGGTAAAGACTGCCTTTATCATAGAATGGGGCACATTTTGTTACAGGGTTATGCCTTTCGGATTAAAAAATGCTAGGGCTACATATCAGAGGATGGCTACGAAGATTCTTGATGATCTAATCCATAAGGAAGTGAAAGTGTATGTTAACGACAAAATGATTGAATCCTCTATGAGAGAAGGACATTTTAAAGCCTTAGAGAAATTTTTCAAAAGGATAGATAAGTATAACCTTCGCTTGAATCCAAAAAAGTGTGTATTTGGTGTGACTTTAGGAAAGCTCCTGGGGCATATTGTGAGTCAAAGAGGGATTGAGATAGACCCTAATAAAGTTAAAGTAATCCAAGAAATGCCAGTTCCAAAGAAAGAAAGAGAAATAAGGGGATTTTTGGGCAAGACCCAATACATAAGCAGATTCATAGGTAAACTCACCGCCATATGTGAGCCTATCTTTAAACTTCTCAGAAAAAACCAACCAACCAAGTGGAACGAGGATTGCCAAAAAGCTTTTGATACAATTAGGGAATATTTGCTTAATCCATCAGTGTTGCGACTGCCAAGGCATGAGAAATTATTGATCCTTTATTTGGCTATTAAAGAAAGTTCAGTAGGGGCTATGGTAGCATAAGAAGATGAAACGGGAGTTGAATTTGCAATTTATTACTTAAGTAAGAAGCTTCTCCCTTACGAGGTTAAGTATATAGAGGTGGAAAAGACTTTCTTAGCAATAGTATAGGCTTCAACAAAATTGAGACACTACTTTTAGTCATATATCGTGCAAGCTATTTCCAAGCACAATCCATTAAGGTACCTTCAGTTAGCACCTTATTTGGTAGGGAGAATGAGTAAATGGCTTCTCTTACTTCAAGAATTTGACATCTACTATATAATGAGAAAAACTATAAAAGGGCAAACAGTCGTAGACTTCTTGACCGATCATCCATTGGAAGGCGAGCACTAGAGTTTGAATTTTTAGATGAAAACTTGAATTCGATCATAGTCTAGGGATGGCAGATGTATTTTGATGGAGCAGTAAATAACAAAAGAGTAGGAGTAGGAGTAATCCTAATAACCCCTAAAGGGGAAAAGTTACTGTTAGCAAGGAAGTTGAGGTACCGGGTCACTAATAACATGGCTAAATATGAGGCTTGTATATTTGAACTTAAAGCATTGTAGTCTCTGGGTGTTAAAACTATTGAGGTGTTTAGGGATTCGTCATTGGTGGTTCACCAAGCCAATAAGGAATGGACCATACGAGAAGAAAAGTTAATGCCATATGTCGAATGTCTAAAGCGCGTTAGTGGGCGATTCAAAATCTATACTTTTCATCATGTTCTAAGGGATGAGAATTAACTAGTGGATGCATTGGCTACTTTGGTTTCCATGTGGGACAATCTGAAAGGGATAGTTATGAAACTAGTTATCATTTCTTGCTCTGAAAAGCCTTATTACGAAATAGAATAGATCATAGGAATAGAGTAAACAAAAGAGAAACCATGGTTCTATGACATTCGAAATTACTTAGAGAGTGGAGAGTTTCTTGAAAAGGCCACGGAAAGGATAAAAAAGTATTAAAAAGGTTGTCAACTCAATTCATTAACATAAGAGGGATTCTGTACAAAAGGCAGGTAGATGGTCTCCAACTTCATTACTTAAAAGAACAAGAAGCAGAAAAAATTATGAAAGAAATACATGTAGGCTCATATGGTACACACATGAATGGTCTAGAGTTAGCCGAAAAGATCATATGCCAAGGATTCTTTTGGCTCTCTATAGATCATGATTGCTCAAAGTATGTATAAGGGTGTCACATATGCCAACAATACGGAGATTTGAAACACATGCCCGTGCTTAAGCTCTATAACTTATCATCTCTTTGGCTGTTTGCCGCATGAGGCATCGATATAGTGAGGGAGATACATCCAATAGCTTCTAATAGGCATCAGTTCATTGTAGTGGTGATTGATTACTTCTTGAAATGGGTTGAAGCAAAATCTTTCAAGAAAATAGGGGTAAGAGAAATGGCTAGGTTCATAGAGAAGAATTTGATTTATAGATATGGGGTTCTGCACCATATGGTGTCAGATAATGGTGTCCAGTTCTGAGTAGAAACAAAAATCCTCTTACAAAAGTACCAAATCCAACATCATAAGTCTTCTCCCTATAGGCCTCAAGCCAATGAGGTGGTGGAAGCAGCAAATAAGAACATCAAAAGGATTTTGGCTAAGACAGTGGTGACTTATAAAGATTGAGCAAACAAACTTCCTTTTGCTTTATAGGGATACAGAACTACAATAAAAACCTCAACGGGTGCTACTCCACTCTCTTTGGTGTATGGGATAGATGAAGTGCTTCCAGTGGAGGTTAAACTACAATTATTGAGAGTAACAATAGAGCCGGAGATTCTTGAGACTGCCTTGGTTTAACAAAGGTTCCAGTAGCTGAATTTGCTAGATGAAAAGCAGTTGAAGGCTAATTATCACAATCAAATTTACCAAAAAAGGATGGCACGTGCCTTCGGTAAAAGGGTGAGGGATCATAAACTGAAGAGAAAGAGAGCTAGTCCTCAAGTAGATAAGATTAAGATTAATGGACCCTAGAGGAAAATTTAAGCCAAATTGGGAAGGTCCATTCATCCTGAAACGAGTACCACCAAAAGGCGCTGCTATTCTAACAAATTGTGATAAAAATGAGTTAAGGGAACCTGTGAACTTAGACAGATTAAAGAGGTTCTATGGCTAAAGATAGCTAAAAGATAAAAAGAAGAGAAATAACAGCCCTGTGGGTCAAAAATTGGCAAATAACAGCCTTGCTAAAACTGGGCACCTCGATAGGGTGAAAATCAAAAAAAGGCATCCTATGTAAAAATTAGGGGTTAAGAGAAAATAGTCAATCAAGAAAACCCTCGTGATCTAATTGATGATAGGAGTTTAAGATGTACTTAAGGACTCCCTTGATTAAATGAGGAAATGTGTTGTTGCATTAATGTCTAGTTGTGATTATCATAGAATGCCAATATGATGTTGTTAGAATAAAACCACTTTAATAAGCATGATTGAGCATTTTATATACTAAAAAGACATGACATTACACATAGTAAACAAGAACAATACAAAAGTAGAAAAGTTGTTTCCATAATTCTTATTCTCGAATCCTTTGTCTCTTGCTGCTGCTTCCTTCATTTAACTTCAACCAGTGAGATTGGTTGTCTCAAGTGGGGTTGGTTACCCATGCTTTATATGCGTCCAAAGTGTGAAACTCACAAGTGACAATAGGAGCCATAGTTGACTTTAAAGGCAATTATTGCTACAGGGCATGGTAGTTAAAAATGAAAGTAACAGATATACCTCTTCCTCTAAAAGATAGCGAATGAGTCACAATCCTTTAAGTCTAGCCGAACTATCTAACACAGCGGTAGGAATACAGAAAGTAACCTTATGCAAGCCAACTAGAGGAACACAACCTGACAGACCACTTCACTTCATGTACTGTAAGTTAATCCATAGATTTTAGAAACTTATAGTATCATCTATTAATGAACTCAACCAAGAGACCCATTCTTTAATATTTGCGAAGCGGTGAGTAATGGCTCAAGACAGTAGGTGTTTCAAATCATAAGATCTAACAGCACGAGGTGGAGGATCAACCAGTAAATGAAGTTACTCTTGCAGCCAAACCTAAAAAAAGGGTCAAATAAAGGATAAGGCAAAAACCTTTTCCATAGAGGCGGTTTATTAAAAAAAACCTGAAGTAAAAGGGGGCTTCCTCAAAAGAATTCTATTTCTCTAGATTTTACAGCATTTAGACCTAGAATTGTTTCAGTGAGGATCAGAAGAAAAGGATTCAACCATTTCTTTAAGTCTTGAAGCACGCTGAACAATTGATAGTCCCCCGAATGGTCCTCAATTGAAACTGTTAAGTATTCAGAGAAGAATACGAATAAATATATGCCATTCCAGAGGGATGGAATATCAGTGTAACTTTTAGAATAATCCAGTAGGGCACTTATGGAAATTGGCTCTCTTCATGACACCCACCTAGTTGCCAAGGATGACAAGACATTCAGTATGTCGATAGCATTATATGGATAACAGGAAACACTAGTTGGATAGCAAGGTAGAGTATCAAGCAAGTAAGATAAGCCCAAAATCGCAGCAAATTCCTTAGACAGGGACCATAATTCCTAATGAGAAAATTGAAAAATATGAAAATATGGATCCCAGAATCAAGTCACCACTTTGAGGAAAGTGTGATCCAGTCATACTCTTTGAAGGAATTTTAGCCCATTAAAAGGAGCCAAAACAGGAATAGACCATGTTGAAGGGAGATCAAGAATTTTATGAAGCCATTTAAGGAATTCGTCACTTGAATCCCTAGAAGAAATGAAGGCCCAAGTAGTACAGATATCTATGTAATGCATTAGGGGTATTTATAGCTTAAAAAGAGAAGGGCATCATAGTTAAAATTGGCCTTTTACCTAGAAAATGGGCATTTTCTAAAAGAAAACGATCATTTTGAGCCATTTAAAACGGGTGTTTTGGGTTTACCAAAACGGCTATTTTTAAGGCTCAAAATAGCCCTTTTTGTTAGAGAAAATGGTTGTTTCTCCTTAGAAAATGGCTGTTTTCAAGAGCTAAAATGCTCGTTTTCTCTGGCCAAAATAGTCATTTTCTATCCACTATATAAACAGTAGTTTTTTTTTTCATTTTCTTACCTTTTTGTACATTTTACACCTACACCTCATATACATACACATATACATACAAAATGCCACCTCGCCGACAGAGCTGTGCCCACCGTTAACTTGTGCCAGAGCACGTAGCAGTACCGAATTGGCTTATTAATGAAGAAATGGATCGGTATAGACATTTAGGCACTGTCACATAAGTGGGGAGTCGGTATATATGTGCCCAGACTCTTCAAGATCTCGGTATCCTAAATCGAGTAAACCAGCTACTTGCTCAGATAGGCTGAAGAGAGTTTTACTTGCTGCGGTGCGCCACCTACCCGGCTATGATGCTAGAGTTTCTCAGCACCTTTAAGTTTTGGCAGGCCAACCCAAATGATGTCTCTACCATACATTTTGTTATGTTGGGAAGCAGATACAATATTTCTTTTCAACAATTCACGGAGTTGCTATAGCTACTAGTCGATGGGGACACAGAGATCCTTGAAGTCTTGGATAAGCAGTGGTAGTTCCTTGGTCGGCAAGGCATTACCTATAATGCCAGTTGGACTAAGGCATCTGCCATATGAGACCCGGTACATAGGTATCTACATCGGGTGTCCTCTCTCAGCTACCTGGGCTAAGTCAGTAGCTCCGGTCAATTAAATCGGACTAAGTTGTACGCTCTCTGGGCAATGGAGCATGGCATTCGATTTAACCCGGCTTGGGCCATTTTGGAGCGCTTGCATTGGGTAAGTAGATTACCAAGGAAGGGATCGTGGTAGGAGGGGTCATCATAGCTCTACTACTTGGGTTGAGCATACCGAAGTAGCTTCTAGGCCAATCCCTCTAACAATAGTTGCTAGTCAATCAAGAAACTTGCATAGCTATCAGCATCACCAGACTTGACTCCTGAGCACCAACTGGCTATAAATTACTCATAGAGATTGAGTTGAACTAGTAGACGGGTGAATCAATGACTGAGTATGATTAGTTCATGCTGGAGTTAAAGGAACTCTTGGGGGCTAACTTGGCTCCTGAGAGACCCACTCAGAGATAGCGGACTATTCAAGCAGGCCCATTCTCCTCAACACCACCTCCTCAGCCATCCATCGAGTCGTTATTCTAGTGTTTACAAATTTGGATGGTAGAGCAGCTTCAACATAATCACGCAGACTTGTACATGAGGATTGAGGAGTCTAAGTAATAGACTGCATAGAGACTGGAGGCTATAGAGGCAGAGATCATAAGCCTGAGAGACTAGAGACAGCCTCCTCCAACTCCTTAGTTTTTGTTTTATTTTTTTGCTTTGGTTTACTTTATTTGTCTATTCATGATAGCTTAGGACACAAAACTTGTACCTAAAAGCACTTATTCATAAAATTAACACATTTTCTACTCACTGCTTCTATCAAGACATGGACAAAATAATAATAATAATAATAATAATAATAAAATAAGAATATTTATGTATAAAAAATGATGATAAAATGAAAAATGAATGAAAAAAATGAATGATATAAATAATATAAATAAAAATAAAAAAATGATAACAATAAACAAACAAGCAAAAAAGAGAGAGAGAGAGAGAGAGAAAGATAAAGTCATAACAAAAAGAAGAAGAAGAGAGAGAAAAAGAAAACTAAAGAGATATATGTATGCACTCACACACACAGCATGCATCCATAATATAATTAACCCGTGATGTGCTGACAAGTTTATTTCATGTTTGCCATACAGGGGGGGCAGCTTAACTTATAGCCTTCTAAGAGAGCTTAGGTGCAATATCAAGACAATGCTTGAACTGATTAGGCCAACTACCAAGTACACCTTTACAGTACTACCAGACTTTTATAAACGAAGCGACCAAAAAAGAGGAAGTCGTTCGAAGCCACTCTAAAAATGAAAGAGAAAAGTGACTGAGATAGAGAATTAATCAAATCAAACCAAACCTGGGCGCAATGTCTTAGCACTGCCCAGACCAAATCAAATTTATTTCAGGTGCAACATCAAAGCACTGCCTGAATTATCCAAGTCAACTGTCAAGTGAAGATCCTCAGTGCTACCCGACTTTTAAAAGGAGAGGAGAGGTAAGTGAGAGAGAGGATAACCCAGACATGATCCTTCCAAGAGATTTTTAAGTATGACATCTCAATTCTACTTGAGATGACTCTACCTAAGGTGTAATGTCTCGATGCTATCCAAACTGTACCAGAGCTGATCCCGACATATCTTATGATGGGATCACCCTGAGGTATATGTCCCTTCCTTACTGAACTTTAGGTCACCTCACACACTCTATAGTCGCTTCCCTAAAGTTGGGGGCAATTGTAGACACTGGGTTTCAGGGGCTCTTGGGTTTAGTTTGCCTGATGATGATAAAGAGGAAAAAAAATCCCGAAAATTGGATTTTTAAGTCCAAATCAAAGATCTCAAAATTTTCCTTAAGAAATTATCTTTTCTTTTCCTATTATTTTTATTGTTGTGCTAAAAAAACTAAAAAAAAAAAGGGAAAATGGCCATTTTGGTTGCTGAAATGCCCGTTTAGGCCACTTGGCCCGAAACGGGCATTCCAGTGCACCAAATGCCCATTCGGGCTATTTTGGCCCAAACAAGCGTTTCCACGCACAAAATGCCTGTTTAGGCCATTCAGCTCGAAACGGGCGTCCTAACGCGTAAAGCGCCCATTTTCACCAAAACGGGCATTTTGGAATCGAAACGGCCATTTTGGCCATTGCACTCAAAATAGGCATTTTTGCCTGAGAAAACGCTCGTTTTATCGCCTCGAGTTTCATGCATAAAAGCCAATTTACTCATTTTGAGCAGGGTTGGTCAAATTTTAAAGAGAGAAATATACAAAAAAACACAAAAACACCATTTTTTGCTTTACATTTTGGATTTTTTTAAAGATTTAAGCATTAAATTTGATCAGATCTGAGGTCTTCTGAAGGCAAATATTTTGGTGTGTTGACCGACCCCCTTTTCTGTCCATTTTATTTTTCTTCGCATTTTATCCATCTACAAGTTAGATGTGGTAAATTAATTTGCACATATTTTTGTATTTGTGAGATGCTTGATTTATTTTCTATCCATTTTTCTTTT
>CANXYI010978917.1:0-10671 GCA_948208565.1 Hura crepitans
TAGACCTAGATGAACTCACCCTAAAGTCTAAGGAAGTACTACCTTCTAAGTTCAAAATGCCAAAGCTGCCCAAGTTTGATGGGACAACTAATCCAAGGGCCTACATTAAGTAGTATGCTACAGTCATGCGGGGCACTGAGCTTAGCACAAAATAAAAGTTAGCTTATTTCAACCTGATGCTGTAAGGAAAAGCAATTGATCGATACCATAGGTTAGAAAAAAGGTTAAAGAAGACTAAAGTAAGATTATAGAGGCTTTTATTAGCCAATATGACTATAACACCCATACGGAGGTTATAATGAAAAACCACAAGCTCTTTAAACAAAAGCCTAACGAGACCTTCTTAGATTATTTGATGAGATAAAGGTTTAGGGTTCTAGCAATAAGGAGGAAGCAAAAATAGCATATCAAATTCACATGTTTATCAAGAATGCTAGCCACAGTTGAAGGATAAGTTGAAAGCAAAAGGGCTTAAAGACTAGAAATCACTAAAGGATATAGCAATTGATTTGGAAAAGGAGCACACCAAGCAGAAGAATAACTTAAGGGGGTTCAACAATAGAAGAAATTTGAATTTTAAAGGCACAGGTGGAGTCAATTTTAATGGGATTAGGAATACTACTGAGGTGTTTACTATGATGAAGCACTATTCAAATCTGGGTAAACCATTGTCTTGGTGCTTGAAAAGGTTCCAAAAAGAAGGGAAACTTTAACCCCTTCCTTCAAGACCTACTAGAAATGAGGGCCAACCTTATCATAAATTAGACTTATACTCTTAGTATCATCAGCATATAGGCCATGACATAGATAACTGCCATAATCTAAGGGATAGAATTCTGGATTTGATTGTATCAAGGTAAATCTCTGATCTAGAGAAGAGATAAAAGGGTCAGGGTTCCTATTCTAATGTTCCTCTACCTATCAACATAGTCAGTTTAGGGTTATCAAAATGGTACGTACTACAAGACTTGTATAGAAATGACTATCTAGTAGTAGAGAGGATGGCAAAATTAGGTCAGGGTTCTATTTTTTTGATAAACATATGGGCCATAGATAGTGAGAGTGAGCCAGAAGAGTAGGTTCAAGACTTGTGGTTTAAATTAGATTCAAAGCAAAAGCCAGATGAAGAAGCAAAAGCAAATGAAGTGACTTAGAGTGGGCAGGTAGTACCTAAAGTAAAGAAAGAGCTATTTCTCCCAGTTGTAGAAAAAGAAAAAGATGCAGTGATGAATCAGTTGAAGAAGATTCCTACACAGATTTCAATCTGGGATCTATTGTGTCAATCCCCCTCTCATCGACAAAAGGTAGTGGAAGAGTTATGTGCTACAATGGTTTCAACTACCATATCGCCATCTGAGTTGGTGGCAATGGTAAAAGGGGAAAAAAAGGTAGTGGTCAATTTTTTTGATATAAATCTTCCACTAGAAGGGCATCACCACAACCGTCCTTTATATATAAAAGCTAAAGTGAATGGTAAACACACAACATGTGTAATGGTTGATAATGGATCATCTATTAATATGTGCTCACTTAAAGTAGTAGTTGCATATGGGATTGAAGGTTTGATGATCTTTTAGTCCAAGCTCACCATTATAGCCTATGACAACACTAAAAGATAGGCATATGGGACTTTCAAAGTCAAGTTCAAAAAGGGGGTGATCATAGATGATGTAGAGTTTGCAGTGCTTGATATCCCTATAAATTTCTCTCTACTTTTGGGAAGGCCATGGTTTTGTAAGTTAGGTGGGGTTCCATTAACACTACATCAGATGATTAAGATCCCTTATGGTGGTGAGATTGTGACAATAAGGGCTGCAAGGGAGAATGAAGTTTTAATGCTTAAGATAGACAATCATCCTTTTAACAGTTTCCATATAGTTGGGATCTTTTTAGAAGAAGAAGAGGATGATCCAAGGTGGTAAATATGCTAAAAATGAAAGGACAAAAGGATCAGAAGGGGTTAGGATACATAACAGAGACTTCAAAGTCAAGAAAGACAAGTAAGGGTATCCCACCACTAACAAAGAGTTTTGTTTGAGCTGAAGGGAATGTCAATTACTGTGGAGAATCAGAGCCATGTCATTGAGAGGAAGGTCATGCCTGGATTTGAAATTTTTAGTGATGTGTTTAATTAGGCTACAAATGAAGTTAGGGCCATATCAAACTTTTGGGATAGAGGTCATGACCAACCTAGCCAATCAAGAAATTATGCCCAAGGAAGAGACACTAACTGTTGCCATGCTCCAAGATAAGGGGAAGAAGAAGAAACTCCAAAGAACTTTTCTAAAATTTTATATGTACCGAAACTTTTTGATGATGTTTCTACTTCTTTTGTTAATTAGATGAATGATTTTGCTTATTTTTGTGATGTCTCATCTAATTGCATCATGCATAATGATAATCATGACACACATAACATGTTTGATGTTAATTCAACCAATACTACCTCGTTTAATCTCAGTACAAATGAGAACCCTAAAG
Organism: Hura crepitans; assembly: GCA_948208565.1. Classification (NCBI taxonomy): domain Eukaryota; kingdom Viridiplantae; phylum Streptophyta; class Magnoliopsida; order Malpighiales; family Euphorbiaceae; genus Hura; species Hura crepitans. Next base: position 2,482 of record CANXYI010978917.1, read on the forward strand.
AAATTTTAATTACATCTGACGTAACTCCTAAAGAGAGGATTAAGTTTGAGAGAATATTAAAGAAATATGAAAAAGTCTTTGCCTGGACCTATGAAGACATACCCGAGGTCGACAAGGAGAAAGCTAAACATGTCATTTACACATTCCCAGAAGCAAAGCCAGTAAAGCAGAAGTTAAGGAGGATGAGGCCAAAATGGGCAGAGAAGATAAAAGAAGAAGTGCACAAAGAGATCAAAGCTAAATTCTTAGAAGAAGTATAATATCCGACTTGGTTAGCCAATATGGTGCCTATTGCTAAGAAGGATGGCAAAGTTAGGATGTGCATAGAATACAAGGATCTGAATAAGGCCTACCTAAAGGATAACTTTCTGTTACCACACATAGATGTTCTAGTTGATAGTGTGGCAATATGCAAAATGTACAATTTTATTGATGGATATGCCATTTACAATCAGATCCTAAATAAGATAGCGGACAAGATAAAAATTGAATTCATCACAAAATGGCGAACCTTTTACTATAGAGTTATGCCATTTGGATTGAAGAATGTTAGAGCCACTTATCAGAGGATAGCCATAAGGATTTTGGATGACCTGATTTATAAAGAAGTAGAGGTCTATATGGAGGACATGATGATCAAATTCTCTACAATAGAATGGCATTTTGAGGTGTTAGAGAAGTTCTTTAATCAAATTGATAAGTATAACTTATGTCTGAATCCTAAGAAATGCATTTTTGGAGTAACTTTAAGAAAACTCTTAGGGCATATAGTGAGTCAAAGAGGGATTGGGGTAAACCCTAATAAAGTCAAAGCTATCAGAGAGATGTTAGTTCCAAAGAAGAAGAAAGAGATAAGGGGATTTCTACACAAAATACAATACATCAGTAGGTTTATAGCTAAGCTCACCACTATATGTGAGCCTATTTTCAAACTACTCATAAAGAACCAGCCAATTAAATAGAATGATGATTGTCAGAAGGCTTTTGATACTATCAAGGAATATCTGCTAAATCCACAAGTTTTGCAACCACCAAGGCAAAAAAAGCCATTAATTCTCTATCTATCTATTGAAGAAAGCTCAGTAGGGCCCATGGTAACATAATAATATGAATTTAGGGTTGAGTTTGTAATTTACTACCTGAGCAAGAAGTTTTCTCCTTATAAGGCCAAGTACGTAGACATGGAAAAGATTTATTTGACAGTAGTATGGGCTTCGAAAAAATTGAGACATTATTTCTAATCATATTCAGTATAGGCAGTATCCAAACAAAATCCTTTGAAATATCTTTAGACAAGTCCATCTTTAGTAGAGAGAATGAGTAAATGGCTCCTTTTGCTTCAAGAGTTTAATATTCAGTACATAATAAGGAAAACCATAATAGGGCATACAATCACAAAATTTCTAGCTAGCCATCCACTAGAAGGTAAGGCACTAGAGTTCAAATTCCCAGATGATCATCTAAACTCGATTATAGTCCCAAGGTGACAAATGTATTTTGATGGAGTAGTAAGTAGCAAAGGAGTAGAAGTAGGGGTAATGTTGATAACCTTTGAAGGAGAAAAGCTGCCACTAGCTAGAAAATTGAGGTATAAGATTACAAATAACATGGCAGAGTATAAGGCTTGCATATTTAGGCTTAAAGCATTATTGGCTCTCAGTGTGAAAATAGTTGAGGTATTTAGGGATTCATCCTTGGTAATATATCAGGCCAATAAAAGATGGACCATTTAGGAAGAGAAGTTAATTCCTTATACAGAACATCTGAGATTCATCAGTAGACGATTCAAGATGTGCACTTTTTGCCATGTTCCTAGAGATGAGAATTAGCTAGTAGATGCACTAGCCACCTTAGTCTCCACATGGGATAATCCGAAAGGGGTAGTTATGAAACCAATAATCATTTCCAGTTCAGAGAAGCCTTGTTATGAGACAGAGCAAATAATGAAAATAGAACAGGAAAAGGATAAGCCGTGGTTTTATGATATCCAAAACTACCTAGAAAAAGGGTCTTTCCTAAAGAAGCTACAGACAAAGATAAGAGGGTATTGGGAAAGCTATTAACTCAATTCATTGGTATAAACGAGGTCTTATACAAGAGACAAATAGATGGTCTTTAGCTTCGTTGCTTAGAAGAGAAAAAGGCAGAGGTGGTTATAGAGGAGATACATGAAGGGTCTTATGGCGCACACATGAATGGTTTAAAGTTAGCTAAAAAGATCATGCACCAAGGGTTCTTTTAGCTCACTATAGACCATGATTGCTTAAAGTACATTTAGAAGTGTCATAAATGCAAACAATATTGGGATTTAAGATATGTGCCAGTATCATAATTACATAGTTTATTGTCTTCTTGGCCATTTGCTGCATAGGGGATAGATATAATTAGAGAGATACATCTAACAGTCTCAAATGGGATCATTTTATTATGGTAGCCATCGACTATTTCTCAAAATGGGTTGAAGTAGAATCCTTTAAGAAATTTGAAGCAAAGGAAATGGATAAGTTTATAAAGAAGAATTTAATCTGCAAATATAGGGTTTCATACCATATAGTTTTAGAAAATAATGTTCAATTTTAGGCTAAGACAAAGGCACTATTATAAAAGTATAAGCTAGAGCACCATAAATCCTTTCTATACAGACCACAAGCTAACAGAGCAGTAAAAGTAGCAAACAAGAATGTTAAAAAGATTTTGGCTAAGACAGTTGTAACTTACAGAGACTGGGCTGATAGACCTCCCTTTGCTTTTTGAGGATATAGAACTATAATTCGTACTTCAATAGGTGCTACTCTATATTCCTTAGTATATGGGATAGACGTGGTACTCCCGATAGAGGTCGAACTCTAATCATTGTGAGTGGTGGTAGAAATAGAGATTCTTGAGATAGCTAGGTAGAACAAAGGTTCCAATAATTGAACTTGTTAGATGACAAATGATTGAAAGCTAATGATCACAATCAAGTTCATCAAAAAAGGATGGCACGAGCCTTTAGCGAAAGGTGAAGAATCACAAGTTGAAGGAATGAGAACTGGTTCTCAAATAGATGAGATCGGGTCTAACTGATTCATGAGGAAAATTCAAATCAAATTAGGAAGGACCATTCATCTTTAAGCAATTATTGCCAAGAGGCACTACAATCCTTATAAATTATGATGGAAATGAGTTCAATGAGCCAATGAACATGGATAGAATAAAATGGTTCGCTAAAGACAAATAAAAGAGAAAGAAAGAATAACCCTGTAGGTCAAAAATTGAAAAATGGTGGCCTTGCTAAAAGTGGGTGCCCGATAGGGTGAAAACCCAAAAAAGACATCCTATGTAACAATTAGGGGCTAAGAAAAAATAGTCAATCAAGAAAACCCATGAAGGCTGATTGACAACATGAGTTTAAGATGTAATTAAGATCTCCCTTGGTTCAATGAGGAAATATGTTGTTATATTAATATCCTATTGTGATTATCATAAAATTTTAATATGATGCAAGTAGATAGGACCACTTTAATAAGTATGATTGAGCGTCTTATGGACTGAAGAAATAGAAATATTGTCATTACATTACTTTGTATATAAAATTTAGAAAAGCAATAAAGTATACACACATTCTCAAATCTTTTGCCTTATATTTCCATCATGTGTTTTCAACCATCAAGATCGATTATCCTTAGAAGAGCTAGTCACCCAATCTTTATATGCTTCAGAAGTTTAGAAATTGCAAGAAACTTTGGGAGGAATGGTGGTCTTTAGAGATAACTACTTCTATAAGTTGTGATACCCAACAGCAAAAGTGACAAACAAATCTTCCCCTCTAAATGATAATGGGTGGGAAATAATGCCTTGAGTCTTACTAAACTGCCTCATACAGTGATTTAGGGTACAAAATGTAACTTTATGTAAGCCAACAAGTGGTACACAGCCTGCAGAATCACTTCGTCATACATACCATAGAAAAATCTATGGGCTTATGAAATTAATATTTTCATTATTAACTATATTCATTAAAGGGACCCATTGCTCCATATTTGAAAAATGATGCATAACGGCACGAGGAAATAAATGCTTCAGGCTATAAAACCCAAGAATGCAAGGGGGACGATCATCTAACAGGTGAAGCTTCTCTTACAACTGGACCTAAAAAAAAGCTATTAGGAATTAAAACCTGAAAAAGGCTTCCTAAGCAAAAGCCAAGTTAAGGATAGGGTGAAACCCCATAAGGGCAGTCTATCCTTAAAAAGTTGGTTAGGAATGAAAACCTAAATGGGCTTTCTAAGTAAAAGCAAGACTAGAGAATAGGGTGAAAAACCCTTAGGGGGCAGTCTATTCCTAAAAAAAGTAACCTGAAGTAGAAGTAAGCTCCCACAAAAGAAATCAGCTTCAACTGATTGCATTACATCTAGTCCTAGGATAATCTCAGCAAGAATTAAGGGGAAAGGGTTCAAGCCTTTTATCAGCCCAATTATTACACTGAATAACTAATAATCTCTTAAATGCCCTTCAGATGTAACTATAAGATACTTGGAGAAAAATTGGAATAAATATACACTTGCTCAAAGAGATGGAATATCAATATAGCCTTCAACATAAACCAATAAAGCATTAAGAGAAACTGGTTCTCTCCATGGGACCTATCTAGTAGCCAGAGAAGGAAGTATCCCAAGTGCATCAACCACTTCATATAGGTAGTGAGGAACGCAGTTGGGATAGGAAGGTGGTATATCAAATAAATATGGCACCCCCAGAATTACGACAAATTCTTTAGATAAAGGGCATAATTCTTGATGAGAAAATTGAAAATGTGAAACTGTAGATCCCAAAAGCAGGTGGCAGCCTTCAAAAAGACAAATCAAGTCAGATCCATCAAAGGAATTTTAAGCCATTAAAAGGAGCTAGAGCAAGAATCACCCAAGTAAAAAGGAGATTAAGGATTTTATGAATCTTTAAGAGTAATTTGTCACCTGTTAGAGCAAAAAAGGAGAAAAAAACTCGAGTGGCATGAGGATCTAGGCATGCATTCATGACATTTATAGGCCCTAGACCAAAAACAATTGTTTCACATAGCAAAATGCCGTTTCAGGCTAAAATGACTATTTTGGGCCCCGTTTTGGCTAAAACAATTGTTTGCCTTAAAAGCAAATTGGCCATTTCACCTTTTGGTAAAACAACCATTTCATGTCTAAAATGACCAATGTATGAAGGCCAAAATGGTTGTTTCACCCATTGTCTTTAAAAACCTCATTTTTTCCATTTTCTTTTCATTTTTACCATTAGCATTTTACTTTTCAAAAAACAAAAAAGGCAAAAAACAAGAAACATGCCTCTAAATAGGCAATAGAGCTGAGTACACTGCTAGCATATTTCGACACATACGGTAGTGCCGAGTTGGCTAGATGCTGAGAAAGCTAAGAGGTTTCATCACTTGGCATTAGTTACTTTTATCAAAAGTTGATACTTCTATGCTAGCATATTACAAGACCTAGGAGTGGTACCCAGAGCTAACTAACAATTAACACAAGTGGGCTAGAGAGACTTTTATTCACAGTGCCATGCCACACATCCTGAGCTAATGCTTCAGTTCTTGAGTATTCTATAGTACCATTAGACCCATCCTTCAGATAAGATAGCCATCCAGTTTAAGGCCCTCAGTGTTTGCTATCAGATGTCCATCACAAGCTTCGTAAAAATCCTCCAATTGCCCACCGATGGCATTATGGGGATACCAGAGAGTCTAGATGCTCAGCGGGCTACTATAGATCAAGTGGTTACTTTCTTTAAAGCCAGTCACATAAAGGCTTCTTCCCTTCGAAACCCACTCTACTAATACCTATACAAGGTCTTGGCCTTCTCTTACTTGAGCCATAGTGGTAGCACTAGTCAGGTGAATCAGACCGAGCTGTATGGTCTCTGGGCCATAAAGCATAGTATCTAGTTCAACCCGGTGTTATCCATTTTAGAGCATTTTTACCAAGCCAGTAGATTCCCAGTAAAGAAATCATGGTGGGTGGCATTATCATAGATATATTAGTGGGAGTTGGTATCGATCTAGACCAAATGGGCGCCCCTATTTAGCAGTAGTTCTAGGTTGATCTAGAGACTTGCTTCACCATCAAGATTATGACTCTTAACTACACATGCCTAATGGGATACCGATTTTACACACTAGAGGAGGTAATGGAGTAGGATGAGACATAGCCTTTAGGTATAGACCTAAAGGACTCCCAGTTCGCCATTGACCTAAACCAGCTGCTCAATAATGATCTCAATCCTACTAGCCTATCCAGACGATAGAGGCAATGGACTAATAAGGTAGATCCATCCTCTTTAGCACCTTTCTTACCCTCCTTCCAGACCTTACTACATGGCATAGAAGCCCAAATGATAGAGCAACTCTACCTCATTCACATAGACTTAGGCACAAGGATCGAAGAGACCTGTCGTGAGATGTCTAATAGGTTGGATGTAGTCGAGGTAGAGCTCAAAACACTTCAAACCCAGAGACACCCTTCAGCTCCCTAGACTTTCTCTTTATCTTGTTTATATTGTTTATACATATTAGCTAAGGACACAAAAAAATTTGTATTCAAAGCTTTTATTTATGAAATTGATACTTCTTTTGTCATATTCTATTTATTACCTTGACCTTCTTGTCAGAGCATAGATGAATTAAAAAATGAATAATTAAATCAAAATAATAATGAAAAGACATCAAAAAAAAATTTCATATAATACAGTTATGACGTGAATCCAAGATACACCCATACACAACATGTATCAATGCTATAAATAAATTTTAATGACTAACATATTTCACCTTTTTTTTCATAGGGGGCAAGATGAATTCTCGATGCAACATCACATATGATGAACTAACAATAGTTCACCACTATTTGCTTAGTTTTAGGGGGTAAAGATAGCAACTTAGTCCACTAGAGATGGAAAAATTGATTCAAACAAATTTACTTCAAATGCAATGTCTCAAAGCACTGTCTGAAGAAACAAATCAACTTTAGTGCAATGTTTACAACACTGTCTGAATGACAATAATTCCATATGCAATGTCTCAAAGCACTGTTTGAAGAAACAAACCAACTTCAAGTGAAATGTCTACAGCACTACCTGAATGATAACAACTTCAGGTGTAATGTCACTAGCACTACTCGGAACATATTAGCTTCAGATGCAATGTCTCAAAGCACTATCTGAAGAAACAAATCAACTTCAAGTGCAATGTCTATAGCACTTCCAAAATGACAACTTTAGTTGTAATGTCTTTAGTAGTACCCAGAACATATAAACTTCAGTTGTAATGTCTTAAATCACTATCTGAAGAAACAAACCAACTTTAAGTGCAATGTCTATAGCACTGCTTGAATGACAATAACTTTGAGTGCAATGTCTGTAGCACTACTCGAAACATATTAGCTTCAGGTGCAATGTCTCAAGCATTACCTAAACCAAATCAACTTTATCAGAATAATATCATATTACTTATAAAAAGGATTGCCTCATAAGGTATGTGTCTCCTTCTTTCTAAACTTTAGGTCACCTTACACACTCTATAGTCACCTCTCTAAAGTTGGGGGTAACTATAGACACTGGGTTTTTGGTGCATTCGTGCTCAGATTGCCTAATAATGAAAAAAGGACTAAATTTTGATAAATAAGGATGTTAACACCAGGTTTAAAGATCTCAAAGTATTCTCTAAAAATCTTAAAATAATTTTTGAATATAAATCTTTGCCTAGCCTAAAAATCTCACGGTGCAACTCGAATTGCAAGAAAAATGGGTGCTTATGGTGGGTTGAGGGCTTATTCCTATCAATGCCTAACACTAACGCCATTGGGGTGTAGGAAGCAAAGCCTCCCACAATACGGAGTGTTTGAAAAAGAAGAAAATGTTTTAAAATTGAGAATTTTTTATTTTTTACAAGTTTTTGGCTATTAGGCAAAATTGCATTATTTTTGCTCTGAAAAGGCCATTTCATGATTTACTGAAACAGCCATTTTAGCCTCAAAATAGTCATTTCAAACCTACCTGAAATGGCCAATTTGCCTTCAAAAGATGACATCATTTTACCGAGGTAGAATATGTACAGGACTCTTCTTTAGGCCAAAACAGCCATTTTGAATGCTAAATGGTCATTTCATTGCCTTAAATAGTCATTTTGCACTTTAGGTTTCGTGTATATAAGGC
>CANXYI010978968.1:0-10021 GCA_948208565.1 Hura crepitans
TTCAAGTGCTTAAAGATATGCTAAGGAGTTATGCCATTGATTTCAAAGGCAATTAGGATTAATACCTATCATTGGTAGAATTTGCATACAATAATAATCATCGAGCAAGTTTGGGAATGGCACCATATAAAGCTCTATATGGAAGAAAATGCATAATTTCATTATGTTGGAGTGAAGTAGCTAAAAATAAGCTAATGGGACTGAATTTGATAAAAGATGCAAAAGAAAAGGCCAAGATTATCAAAGATTAATTGAAAGTAGCATCAGACAGGTAAAAATCATATGCTGATTTGAAAAGAAGACCAATTGAATATGAAGTGAGAGATTAGGTTTTCCTTAAAGTGTCACCTTGAAAGAAAGTATTGAGGTTTGGTAAGAAGGGAAGTTAAGTCCAAGATTTGTTAGTTTATATGAGAAAATAGAATGTGTGGTACTAATTGCATATCAATTAGAATTGCCACTAGAGTTACATTAGATTTATGATGTTTTTCATGTTTCCATGCTAAGGCAATACAAGTCAGATCCTTCTCATGTGATAACAGTAGAAGAAGAGGAAGTATAGTTAGACCTTTCACACAAAAAAGACCTAATGTAGATTTTGGCATGTGAAGTGAAGGAGTTACATAATAAAACAAAGCCATTAGTGAAGGTTCTATAGAGACATCACAATTCTCAAAAAGCAACCTGGGAAACCGAACAATAGATAAAAGAACAATATCTACATCTTTTTAAACCAGGTAAATTTTGAGGATGAAATTTCTTAAGAGGGGAAGATTTGTAACACCTATAAAACCTGGCTTCATGAACAGTATTTTTTGAGTTATAAATTAAGTTTTTAAGTAGCAGACCTTACTAAAGTGATTTAGATAAGGAGGTACTAGACATGAAACTTTAAAAGGCAAAATGAGGCCCAAAACAAAACAATTAAAAATAGCCACTAAACAAAAAAATTCTTTTACATCGATATCGAGTAGAATATGGCCTTAGTTTAGGTTGTGATATAAAAAGGTCAGGATGTGCCCAGATTGACATGAAAATATCATAACTTAAAGGTCAAAAATCCTAATGGTGAAAGAATTATAATTTTCTAACATCGATAATTATTTTTAATGAATTTCTTGTTTACGTGATTAAAAAATTTAGCGTGTTGCCTTTGTCTTTTTAGCGCAAGCTTCGAAGAGGCCCTTAATTATGAAATTCTATAATTTTTGGTGTTTTAAGAATTATTTTTGGTAATGAAAAAGTTTAAGAATAAATTTTGAAATATTTAAAGAAAACTAAGAAAAATATAAACCGTTGGATCATAGTTTGATTAAATCATAGCCATCCATGAATTTAATATATAAAGTGAGCTCACATGGACTTGTCACACCAAATCACACATATCATCTTCTGCCTCCCTTCATCTTGGCTTATGCCACCTCCCATTGAAGCTTCCCCCACTTTTTCATTCAATCACACCAAATATTGACTTGAAACGCTCAAATATTATACTCAAAACACTCCTTATCATGTCTAGTTTCCTATTCTCGTGATTATTTTAAGAGAAAAGCAAGATTTTGTGAGAAAAGAGGAGAATTAAGGGTTTAGGTACTGAAAATTCAAAGTAAGAGTAAGCATATTTTTGAGGTTCTGATATTTTTTTATGATATTATGGGTGCTCAAAAATATTGTACATTTATTATTTTTTTATTTTTGATTCATGTATAATTTTTTGTGAATTTTTCTAACTAAATGCCTATTATGGAACTTAGAGAAAGAAGGACAGGGGCATTCCAAAGGCTAAGAGAAGCAATAAAGTGGTATTTGGAATAACGAAAAATAGCTTTGTAAGTGTATTCAGTAAAATATGTAAACACATTTCTTGTCTGTGCATTTTTACCTTAGAAACCTACTAAGTATTAGTTTTAGTGGTTTAATTTGTTCTAAAATTAATTTAATTGTTTTATAAGGTTTATAATATGTTAATTAGGTGATAATAATGGTTAAAAGTGGATTAAATTAGTGTATGGTTAAGTTGTACACATGGTAGTGTAATATGTAATAAAAGGGTAAAATGGTAATTTTGGACATTAGGTGTAATTTATGTATAAATGTGCTACAATTGCATAATTAATCTTGTTAGAATAGTGTTTGATTATTAAAAATGTGTTATGATGGAAATGTGGTACATTATAAGTATGCATGTGTGTTATGCATGTTGTGCATACATGTATGGTATATACAAGATATAATGTAATATAAGTTATAATGCTTATATAATTGAAATGTTAAGTATGATTGTGGTATGTAAACTTTTAAAATGAGAATTTCATATGGAATATAATGGTGACAATGAGGTAAAGAAATATATGAATGTGATTATGTGACAAGTAATAAGAACATGTGATGTAAAATCGTATATCGTAAAATGTCGAAGCCCATATATATTAGACAACCTATTGGATAGGTTGATCGATCAACTAGGGAATTATCAGTTGCTAGATTTTTGGTATCATATTTATGTGGGTGCAGCCGTCGTTAGGTCAATTTGGACCACTACACATACACATATCATACATTGATATAATCCATTATACATTAATATCTCATGACTATTTTAGCAAGTGCAGTTGTGAAAGGTCCATCAAAACCACTAAACATATATTCATGTGGGTGTAGCCATAGTAGAGGTTCATCGGTTGACTGCACGATTACTTATAACCTATTATACTAGTGTAGTAGTCGTTAGGTCCAAAATGTGGGCCACTGAACACCAGGATCCCGATGTCTAGTGTTGGGATCCATGTATGTCAGATATAGGCTAGTCAACTGGTTAATAATGAAAATGTAATTATGTGCATTATAAAATGAATAAAGGACTTGATATACATAAAATGCATTGGAATATAATATGATTGGAATATGATTAGGAGTCAAGCATATACAAGTAAATAAAGTGCATCATAATATGTGTGTAATTGGTATATCATAACTGTATGATATTGTATGGCAATTGTGCATTTGTGTGCATATATGTGTAATTATAGTTTATTGAATACACCACTAAGCTTTATGCTTAGTGCATTGTGTTTTTTATGCATAGGTAGTAGATAGATAGCCTTAATAGCAGCAGTGCATTGAAGGAAGAATTTATCAAGTGTTTTTGGTATATTTTGGTTTTGGCAGTGTGATGTAATATTATTAGTAGTTGGCACTCATATGTAAGCATGTTAGGACTAGAGTTTAATGATATGATATGTTAGGAAGTAAACTTGTTGTACAGGTTATGTTTTATGGTGTGCATGTGTGTGGATGAGATTGTATGATAAGATTTGATGTGTCTACTTGGGAGATTGAGTTGTGATGAGAACTAGAAGGGTCTAAGTTATTAGTAGATGACTGAGACATTATAAAAGTGTTACTTTCTATAGGTTTTATTTTGGGATATGTTATGATGCAGCCATTATACTATTGAAATTTTATTGGAATGAGATTGTTAAAGTAATATGTGTGGTTTTCATATAAAAAGGGTTTTAAGAAGATAATGGTAAAAATAATATAAGTTGGTTTCATGTCATCTCTTATTCAGACTAGTAATGGTTTAGGTAGGAGATGTCACAATGTGGCATCCATTATTCAGATCTAGCTATCGAGTTGAGGGAGGGGTATTACATTTCGACCTTTTGGTTATATCATTTCCAACATTTACATTATGTCTATTCTCGAACCTTTCGATCTTTAAGTTATATCATTTTTAACATTTACATCATGTTATATGGTTTAGGAATCAAATTTTTCATAGACCAAAACTCCTCTATAAATACTCGAGATACTTTAATGACACTATCCATAATTTGATTAGTACTATTTTAAACCTAAAAATTTCAAGACGTTACATCTCTTCCCCTTTAAAAGAATTTCATCATCAAAATTTTCAGTGTAGATAACTTATTTACTTAACCACTTATTCCTTATTTACTATAGCTCCCCTTATAATATATATGCAATTTCTTATCGCCTATGACCATGTTAATCTTTATATTTCTTCCTTCATTCTTTTTTCTTTTTCTCTAATAATAAATTGCCTCCAAAATTCTCTCCAACTTAAATCAACTATTTAGGTTTTTATATAGAATTTTTCATAGAGTCTTTCATAAGCAAGTTATCCCTTAAACCTATAATCATAACTATAAGGAATCTCCTTTAACATCTGTATTACTTCTTTTCAACACTGACATTAAGCAAAAGTAAAAGAAAGATTTTCAAATTAGCTTAATATCAATCATTTTAAATTTGTCTTCCCATAGTCTTAAATTAATCTTAAGATCTTGTATGACTTATCATCCATTTATATATCAACTACTTTAACTCTTGTATCATGTAGTTCTTTCTCATAATTATCCTAATAAGACTTAGAACCCTTTATATACCTGATTACTATTAATACATTCAATATAACAGTGACAAGAACCATAAATCAAAATACTCATTCTTGATTCAAAATGAATCATTATTAATGAATCTATGTACTTCCCTTCTTGGAAAAAAATAAGTCCTCATCTGACTTCTTGACATCCTTTTGTTACCCATAGCACATGGTTGTATCTCATAAGGTTTAATCTTAGTTCAAGCATAAAATCGTTTTACAAAACCATCTTTAGTCATATGTACTATCTTATTTTAGATTTGTTGTTCCCGACATTAACAAAAATGTTTGTCTCTTAAAATCTGAGTACGTGTATATATGTATTGCTTAAGACTTATTAGATACTTCTTTTAAATCCTTATATCGACACATAGTAATTGTACCTTCTTACAAATAGTTGAAGTGCTAGTAGTTTACCCTAGAGCATATATGTAATAGGGATATTTTACGTACGTTAAACCTTTGTTTATAATCAAAAGGGATTATTTATTACTTAGTTCTTATGTTAATTCATTTGTTTGATAATTATCTTAAACTTGGTAATAAAGTCCATGTTATATTTTCATAGTGCAGAGCAAATCATAAAGAGTTCATGATGTGAGATTCATATTGCATGCAAATGTGAAATACCAAGATTGTCCCTAGTCATAGAATTAACAAGATGGAACATTGTGTAGACACTAGGTCCTAAGGATCCTGAGTTCGGATTGCCTAATGATGAAAATAGATAATGGATCCTCAAAATGATGGCCATAAAATCTAGATGAATGTCCTTTAAAAGTCCATTGATCGAATTTTAAAAAGAATAAAAGTTTTTATTGAAAGCAAAAGTTTAAACAAAGAAAAGTAGCCTTTTTACAAAAAGTATGTCGTCTTCCTTCCAAAACGGCCATTTTTTGTGTTCACCAGGAGAATACCCATTTTACAAAGCAAAACAATCATTTTGGGTTTGACATTATCAACTATAAAAGTTGAAAATGATAGCTAATGAGGGACAAGTGATTTTAACCTTGAAAAATATGTAAAAATACAAAAATTGACTTTTTAACATGATCTATAATTTTATCAAGCAATTTCAAAATTCTCTCAAAGTTCTTCTAAAAGGACTATTTGAAAGTAGCTATACTCGGTTCATCATGGTTTGACCTTGGTGTTTACTACCTCTTCTTTATGTAACTTTTTTATGTGTTAGAATGTATTAATATGCGATTTCCATGTAATCTCTTGATATTTTCTTTTGGTTAAAATGTATTATACGAAATTGCCATTTAATTTTATTTCCTTTTGAAATATTTTCCTATATTTTCCATGAATATTAAAATGGCAGAAAATGATTTTTACATTTTGTAAAAAGTAACCAAATTGATTTCTACTCAATTATTTGATGTTTTGTAATAAAATGCATTTTAGATTTTTCTTTAATAAAAGTCAATAATAAAAATTATTTTCTAAAAATTGGCATGTGAGAACTAAAGTTCTCAGAATTAATCAATGACCTAATTTAATGTATGTTCTTTAATCTTATTAATTTACATTTTTTATGTGTTTTAATATTTTCTTTTTATCTTAAATTTGCTTGGAGAAAAGGAAAAAATTATGAATTTAATCTGAAATTCTGTATTGACTTGAGGTATAAATAAGAGCAGGGTTCTGAACCATTCTTTGGTTAGGTGGTGACTCCTACCTTATGGTGCCTAAATCACACTTTTTAAGTGATCAAATGGGAATGTCTTTGGATTTCTTAAATCTCTTTCTTGTCTATTATGATTTGAGGAGTGAGATTTAGATCGAGTCTTTGGTCATTTCAATTTGACCAACCTCAAAAAGGAGGGACACTGTAGAGATTATGATATTTTTATCGAGGGCAACAGTGGTTAGTGGAGTCGCCACCTGGCCTCTACACTAGGATCTCTAATCTTCTATACCAGAAAGGTTTGAAATTATAGATCTTATTTATGCCCTAATAATGTGCCTTCTTTATATATTGTAACTTTTATCAATCCCTTATCCAATAAGCATGCATTATATTTAAAGCAGTTATGTCACCTTTCCATGTATAAGAAGTAAATTACAGCATTTAAAAGAAATATGATAATGCCTATTATACATCTAGAAAGAGGGTTATTAATTATTTGTTATGTGGCCTGACAATTACCTCTAATTCTATAGGAATTGGCGGTAATTGCCCAACTCCCATCTATAGGAGATTGGCCTTTATTGAAATACATTTGATTGTGACTTTTGTTTAAGGAAATACTTAAAACCATTTTTGTTTAAGAAAATACCACTTAATTATGTATAAAATCGTTTGATGTGAAAATTAGGTTTTAACATGTAAAACAAGTTATTTACTTGCTATTACAACCCCAAAATAATCAATGATGTGCAAACAGTACAAAACTAGAAGAAATAAAACAAGGCATTAGAATGATCCCATTTGTATGTCGATTAGTCCGTGCGGACTACATAAGACATTGATGTTAGTCCATGCGGACTACTTCCCAGAACAGGTATTCTATCCATCCGAACCTCTACTTTAGTGAAAAGGTTCACTTACATACAACTCAAAAGAAGAGATTAATAACACCAAATAGTTGTCTGTGAGGACCTAATGGCAATGTCAAATAGAATGATCATACAATATGATATAGGTATAAAAGCATGCTAACATAGTGAATAGAATATGTTAAAACATAACAGACAAAGCAAGCATGATATTGTTATTATACCATAGTCTGTACGAACCTCATATTACATATATATCCAATTTATAGGTTCGTGCGGACCTTCTACCGCATACATATTCAATTAATAGGTCCGTGCGGACCTTCTATGATTCAAAATAAGTCCATGCAGACTTAGGCATCAGTTCCAGAATGTAAGTGTGATTACAAATTTCCATGAACAATTAGAACATTCTTAAACCGATTTAATAGGTTGACCTACTCCTATAATTGTTGTGGGGATTACATAAAACCACCTCACTTGACAATTAATCATAGGAGATTATTGGTTAAACAGACAACTCAAATAAATGAATGAATATGATGAAAGGAGCCTCAGATCTTACCTTGAAGTTAGCACTAAGCAATAAGATAATGGCTGGGTTTTGGAAGAATAATTTTAGTGATGGCTTAGGGCTAGTAAAGTGGATCTTATGCCAATTGTCTTCAATTGTGTGTTGTGTGCCTTCCTCCCCTTTAAATAGGTTGATAGGAAGGGTATTTATAAGGTTGGTGAACAACTTTCCTATTCAAAGTTCTGCTAGATTAGGAATCAATGCCTGAATAGGAATTCTGCACTTCTAGAAGTTTTACATCCATAGATCTGTGCAGACCTATATGGCTTAGTTCACGTGAACTTAGGCATGGTTATGTTAGTCCGTGCGAACCTCATAGCATTAAGTCCATGCGGACTTGTGTCATGTTGGTCTATGGGCTTTGGCCCAGGTTGGGTTAGTCTATGCGGACCTCATAGCAGTAAGTCTATGTAGACTTGTGCCATGTAGGTCCATGCAGACTTGGTTTTCAGGTTACTTGCCTTTTGCTTGAGCCTGTCTCTGGTTATCAACATAGGCCTGAAAAGGTGAATAGGTCTATACCGTGGGGGCTTCACCCTCACACCCCTATTAAAATCAATGCCGGGCTTTAGGCTTGGGCTTATCGGCCCAAGCCCTCTGCTTCCACCACATATTCCCATTTTTTTCATAATTTGGGTTGTACCATGAGCTTTTCGGGTCAAGTCAAAGTCCAAATACATAAGAAAGTCCTACACCTAAAATCGAGGTGTCTATAGACACGAATAGTGGCAACTCTATTAGTGACACCATAAAACCATGCTCTGAAAGTACCTTAAATTAATATAGAATTCATGTATTGAATTCGAAATATTATCATTTTCCAAACACTGCATCACATGTTAGAGCCTTAGAATAAGTTAGGCATCCCTTTTTACCATTGGTGGTATTTCGGAGCACAAACCCATTTTCATTTAATTTAGGGGAGTGTTAGAGTGACATCAAATCCAAGCCATATACCTTTCATATATATCAAATGGTGAACCAATTAGTCGTATGCTTATGACGAGATATACCCATTATAAAGAGACTATCCTCGGATGACCATAATGTGCATGACAATGTAATGATCAATAATAACTTCCATTAAGATTCATTATAATTTGCATCATGTGCTATATGGGGCTCTATTTGTGAAGTATTCTTAATCATTCCTAAAGTACTGCAAAACCTATTAGGCCTTATGTGGCATTTTAGCTTGATTGAATATACCCAAAAAGTATGGGCCAAATTCTATATATGCACTCTAAATATGAGTGTCATCATATTTAGCTCTTTATTGTATATTGTCCGAACTTGTCATGACCCCCCATGTCTTATGGGTAAACCCTTATAGAAAAGACGATATAGATCTCGTGTGTGGGAGCAATAAGGTTGAAAGGTTCTTACATGTGTTTGGCTCTGTATTTAATAACATATATTCTTCTTGTTGTGTTTCCTATACCCATTCATAATAAACTCAACTCTTATAAGAATTGTAAAGTATTTACAATGCTCATCCATGTATAGTTACATTGTACACACACACACGCATACATGTAGTGAACGTTGTAGGTTCTACTCACTTCTTGCCTATACATGTCATGAACTATATTAGGAATGCCATACATATGCTTATCAATATGTCATATATCATATAGATCATCATAAGTTCACCTATGCATCAATCACAAATACATTGCATTTTAGGCATAGATACATCATACATTGATATGTATCATACTAGCTCTTGATATTTCAAAGAGTTATACGTGCCTAAATATGTATTTTAGTGTATATCATATATCATCCTATATACATTTACAAGCACTATGCCAATAAATGTATAGTAACATCTTATTGTAGACACCCTATTTGTAGGTCTATGAGGACAAGAGGGTGTTTAATTTGTGGTTCACGAGACCATCGAAAGAGAGAGTGCCCTCAAAGGCCCATCGAGGGTGATTAAACCCAGGGATCAGCTATACCGATAGTAGAGAGACCGCCGCGAGCACCCCGGCCTCATCAAGCTATAGCGAGATCAGAGAGTAGAGCGCCTGCACGATAGTACGCTATACGTGCCAGAGAAGAAGCTGAGGCCTCAGATTTCATTGCTGGTACATTCTTCTTACTTAATGTTCCTGTACTAGCATTGATAGATCCAGGATCCACACACTCATATATATGCACTACACAAGCCATTGATAGAGGTTTGGAACCTGAACATATAGATCTAGATATTCAAGTGAGCAACCCGATAGGTTAGAGTGTGATAGTGAACACTGTATACAGACATTGTCCTCTGACGATTCATGGATATACCTTCCCGACAGATTTAATAGAGCTTCCATTTCATGAGTTTGATGTTATATTGGGCATGGACTGGCTGTCAAAGCATAGAGCAGTCATAGATTGTGAGAAGAAGAAGTTAAGTCTGTAGACTGCAGAGGGGCAAGAGGTGATAGTTATGGGTAGCAGAAACACTCTGCATAATGTCATTTCTGCCATGACAGCTAGGAGGCTCATTAGGAAGGGATGTGAAGCTTTTCTAGCAGCTG
>CANXYI010979075.1:0-10000 GCA_948208565.1 Hura crepitans
ATATATGTATATATATATATGTATATATGTATATATATTTATACACACACACACACACATATATATATATATATATTTAAAAGAAAGATCCAGAAGTATAAAATTTGTTACATGATAAGAAATAATAAAATAAATAGACAAGAAAGTAAATGAATAGAATAAAATGTATAGAAAATAAAGAAAATAGGGAAATTACAAAAGAAATCTTAAAATAAAT
The DNA here is from genome assembly GCA_948208565.1 of Hura crepitans. NCBI lineage: Eukaryota > Viridiplantae > Streptophyta > Magnoliopsida > Malpighiales > Euphorbiaceae > Hura > Hura crepitans. The sequence continues at coordinate 218 of CANXYI010979075.1, forward strand.
TGATGAAAAAGAAGGTATAAAATTAATAATGTGTACATGTTAATAAGATAAACTATGTATATAGTTATAGATTGAAAAAAGGATTAGATTAGTAGAGAAAGTAAATATCGCATATGATATTTGACTATTTATTTTGAAATCTAAGGAAATAATTATCAAATTGTAAATAGGAACAATAAGCGTATCTTAAGATTTTGTTTAGAAATTAGTAAAACACATAAATGCTTGATAATTTAAGTGGAAACTTAAATAAGAAATTAATATTTTTATATATGTAAATAGAGAAATCTAAAGGCAAAAGTAAGAATTTAATAATAATATGGGAATAAAGGTTTAACACAAAAAAATGAATGATATGGGTTCACAAGTATAAGTACAAGTTAGATATCTATAGAATATTACTTAAAAGAAATGGTAAATTATTGATGTATCAATTTAAGTAATATGTATAGGTAAAACTAACTAAAGTTAAATTAGAGAAAATTAGTAAAGTAAATATATGTAAGCATGTATATACATATATAAGGAAACAAATATAAAATAATAAAATGAAATAATTAAAGAGGCCATATGTGGTCTAAAATATAAGGTTAAAGAAAGCAAAATTAATGAAAAAAGAAATAGGTAAGAGAATAAAATGGGGAAAACATGTATAATAAATATATGTATATGTTTTTAGTAACATGTTAAAATGAAAATTGAAGATGCAAAGAGTAATTCATAAACCTAAATCATAATTAAATGAGGAAATGGATAATAAAATTTAAGGTAATTAATGCATATTAAAATAGAATAAAAGAAAATAAGTAAATATAAAATGGGAGGAAATGATGAAATTTGAAAGTTTATGTGCAAAGGAAGATATTATAAATTTATCAATATGAGTTGATTGGAATTTAAACAATAATAAAGGGAAGCGTAATATATGATATACATATATATAAGTCCCATAAATAAAGATGAAATGATATAAAATATGAATCTAACAAATAGTGCAAGAAATTTTAAATTATAATAAGTATATAATCATTAGTTGCAAGAGGAAATAATCATAAAGGGTAATTAAATGAGAATTATAATAAAAATAATAATTAATCAGAATTAGATGTGTAAATGTAAAATGTTATAAAAATATTCGATGTGTAATTGTCAAGACAAACAAAAATGAAGAAATGATAATGTATGACGTAATTATGCATTAATATAAGAGTAAAAGCTTATAAATGTTAACTACATAAAGAAATTATGTTCAAAATATTGTGAAATTGAAATGATTATGATTTAGGGAAAAAACACTAGTGTAAAAATCATTATAAGGGATATTGTGTAATGTTGAGACTTTATCCGCATATAAGTTTTATAATCAAAGTAATATGGTATATTATTAATTTGTATGTGTATGTGAATGATGTTGTGATATGAGAATTTATTATTAAAATGCCTAAAAAGTCTAAACAATTGATATAGCCTAGGATAGGTTGGCTAGCCAAGTAGGGAACCCCTATTTTTTGTAGTTGTTGACTTGTTTTACACTTTGATGCATGCTACTTTAGAGAGTACTATTCCTCCATACTTGTTACTTGTGCACATTGTGAAATACATGCATATGGACAGTTTAGTGTCATACTAATTATATGACTCATTATCCTGGCATAGATAACTATATAAGGTATCAACGGCACTATAGGATATGTATAAAAATAAGATTTAAATCAAATACATTACAAAGAAATAAATTTATATAAATCATTTGTCTAAAATATAAAATGAAGGTATTATAAACAATAAATGAAAAAGGATATTAAAATGGTAAATTAAAAGAATTATGTCACATGAAAATTTTATGTGTATAGTAACTATAAATTATAGTTAAAGATAGAAAAAGATGCAAACTTATTTATATTACAAGTAATGGTAGAAAAGCATAAAATTATAAACTTATATAGAAATAAAAAAAAATTATATTATGGCTTTGAAGGGTAAAGCAAGAGATCAAGTCCCAATAGTATAAGGTCTGTACATGTATAGAAGAGACCATAAGATGCATTACTTAACTTTTTGTGTATGCTATGCATGTATTTCCTTATTAAATATAAATGCACAATATGTAAAGTAAAATACTTAGAGTTTAAATGTATAATTCAATTATACATGATTTGAAAATATTAAAGTTGGATAAATATATTTTGATTAATAAAATAATAATTTCATTTGTTACTTGTTATTTAATTGTGTATATGCTTAATTTAGGCATATTTATATATGTGCATGGCATTATGGTAATTATATAAGCAATGTGGCATCTTATGTTTGGATATGTCTATAGGTTGAGTATAAGGTGTTATATGAACTCCAATACAAGGGGTTTAACTAGTAGTCCAACCTAAAGTGCATAACTTAGACTACAATACAAGATGCTGAACCTCAAACAAGTTCAAAATGCTTAATCCAATATGAAAGTGCCTAATTAAAGTTTAATACAAGGATGCCTAACCTAAAGATCAATAGGAGGATGCTCAATCTAATGCAAGTGTTCAACTAAAAATTCAATGTGAGGGTGCTTAACCTAAAACCAATTAAGGATACCTAATCCATTTAACATGAGGGTGCTCAACCTAAAACTAGTTAAGGATACCTAATCTAACGCAAGTGCGTAACCTAAAATTCAATTAAGGATACATAATCTAACATAAGTGCTCAACCAAAAGTTAAATTAAGAATGCTCAATTCGAAATCTAGTACAAGGGTGTTCAAGCTGAAGTTTAACACAAGTGTGCTCAACATAAATGATCTCGATATAAGGTGCTCAACTCATTTCAAAATAAAGCTTTAGGATGCACAATCTGAATTTAAGTCAAAATCCAAAAAGGTATTCTTTATCACATCAATGATAAGTTTGAATTTTTTTCAATTTATTTCTTGTTAATCTCATTAGAAACCTTAAATAAAATCTACATCACATGAAAATGTTTTTGCAAATTTCATTAAAGGTAAGGCAAACTATAAGAATTAGCTTCTTAGTCCACTAATTTTAAGATGCTTGATGATAATAACTAGATAAACAATTCAAGTAAATTGCTTTTGTGATAAAGAACACTTAAAAAGTGGAATACTCATTAAGGGCTAAAATGGCCATTTTTCCACTAGAAAGAAAAAGGAGTTAAAATAACCTTAGAAAGGTTAAGAAACATGTAAATGGCCTTTAAAGAGAAGATGAGAGAGAAAACTATGAATCAAAGCTAAGTGGGCCTTGCCATAAGTCTTTCATGTTACAATTGCCAAGTAAACTAAGAAACCATCGTGTAGTAGTTCTTTCGAAAACTAAATTACAAGAGTCAAAATTCCACTCTAACTCTACTTTTGGAGCTCTAAAACTATATGTTTCTACTAGGATCATATCATACACAATAATTAATAGATAGTTATTAGAGTTGAAAAAGGATCTAAACACCATAAACTGGAGCCTATAAATAGCCTTTCCCACTCCATAATCAAGGACACACACAATATTGAAGGGGCATGCAATATTCAATGGAGACACATATAATATTGAAGAGATATAAACAATATTAAAAGGACACACACACTATTCAAGAGAGATTTAGTTTTAGAGTGTTAGTTCTATCCAAAGGTTGATATTCAAAGGAGATTTTCCTATGATAATGGTGTTTTTTAGCTACAATTTATTCATTTACTTAAAGCAATAGTATTGATAAGTTTTGAGGTCTAGAATTTACATTATTTATCATGAAAGTTATGTTTTCATCAGCTATGTATGGTTTATTGCATTTAAGATCATGTTTTCTCAAAAAAATATGATTGACCATTTTGGTCATTTGAAAGCCATCTTTATAGATATGATTTCAATTATTCTTCACATGATTTCAAATATGATAGTTGTTAAATTTATATTTTTAATCTATTAAGTGTTTATACATCTTATATAAGTAATGATGTGATTATATAAGAATTATGATGTATATCAAAGTAGTTACATAGATGAAAACTATATATTATGAATTATGACTAATTTCTTATGCAATTTTATTGCAATTACATATTTTTGTTTTCTTTTTCTTTACAAGGTGAATTTTAGATCTTAGGAGTATTACATTGCAATAAAAAATCATGGTTTTACTGAGTGATATGGAGATCACGTGTGGATTACTAGGCATATTATTAATAAGTACCACTATAAAACAAGTTCTTTAAAGATTAATAACTTGGTCTTTATCTTTGGTTAAAACACTTATACCAATCTTACTGATTCTCGCTCCACAACAAGTGATGACTCTTAAGTCCTGTCAAGAGTTATTTTAAACATAAGTATAATGATTGAAGTATAGATACAAAAATTGGTCAATTTATCCGATCGGATGATGAGATATTTGATTGGCCAAAGAACCCTTATAGGCCAACCTTTTATTACATTTTGCTATAGTGTTGCAATAATTGTCTCACAACAACATATGGTCAACAAAAATAAAAATAAAAAAAGTATTGTGCCAAACATTATACTAAGATAAAAAAAAGTGTTGCACTAGGTGTAAACATCGAGTTTAAGTGCTCACGAGTTCAAACTACCTAATGATGAAAAAAGGATAAGGATTCTTGAAAATAAGAATATTGATATTTGATTAAAAGTTTTCTTCATAGCCAAGAAGCCATTTTGTTTTTGAGTTCTAGCTAAAATAGAATATTTTCATAACACCAAATAGCTAAAAATACACAAAAAGGGATTTTGAATTATTTTTTGTCTTTTTAGCCTAAATAACATAGTTTTAAGAGCAAAATGCCATTTTTAGTTTTGTCAAAATGGTCGTTTTGTCCTTTGACAAAACAATCATTTTCCCTTAATCATGCCATTTTGATGTACCCTTTTTTAATTAAATGATGTTGCTTTGTGGCAAAAAATAACTATTTTCTCTAGTGAAATGGTTGTTTTTCTTTCTCACAAAAGGAAAAATTAGGGATACTGATTATAAATTGACAACAATTGATCTATCAATAGGAACAAATTTCCTCAATAAGCATGCAACTACAGAAGCAATAAACAATCTCAAACACAAACAATCTCGTCTTATTCTACTCCTTTTATGATTGAACTCAAATTTTCACTCATTTTGGTCATCTTGAGGACTATCTAAAGGCTATTATACTCAGTAAATAAATTACACTTTTTTATTGTTATTTTTAAAGGGATCGAAGCATATATCTACTAGTTAGCCATGGTGATTTAATTCCTATTTTCCACGTCATGTTCTTTTATCATATGTCTAATGGTTAGAGATAATGCTTTACTATGTTATTTCATGTACTTCATTTGTCTATTTCTTATTTAAATCCTTGATTTATTTTATTTTATTGCTTATTTTATTATCTCTATTTTGTATGATATTAAATTATTGGTTTGCTGGTTAGGCATAATAGTTTATTTCTTGTTTAGTACCATTGACATGGTTTGTATGATTTATCTCATATTTATTTTTATAAGGTTTTCTTTAGTTTCTTTTACATGTTTTTAATATTATTATAATTTTTCTTTTTTCACTATAGGTTGATTAATGGTCTAATTGTATTATAACTTGATTTGATAATTTTGAGTTCTTTTGATAATCTGCTAGCTTTTTTTTATTGAATTAAGTTCCTTATTTCGAAGCTAAAATGGTCGTTTCCTATTCTCTAGAAATAACCATGTTCTAAAATCTATCATTTTTCTCTCCTATTGAAATTGTTATTTTGCCCAAAAATATATCAGTTCACTTATTTTTTTCATTTTTTTATGTTTCTTAATTATTTTCTTAATTGATCCAATTTCCTATTTCGTTTGTTTACCCTTAGCATTTATTTCCTTTATTAAAATTTATTTTAAGTATTTTCCATTCAATTTATTCTTTACCTTTTTTTTTTGTTAGAATGTATTCTAGGTAATTTTAATGTAATTTTATTATTTTTCCATTAGAATATATTTTAGGGAACTGTCATGTACATTATTTATTTCATTTTATTTCTTCATATTTTTTATGCATGTTGTAATAGGTAGGAAAATAGTTTTATACGTCAAAAGAAAAACCAAATTATTTTATACCAATTAATAATCATTTGTAAAAATAGATGTTGATTTTTTCTTAAACAAAGTCACCATGATAAAATATTTTTAGTGAAATGGCATGTGGGAATCAAAGTTCCTAAAATAAATAATAACCTGATTTAATATATTCATTTAGATTGATGTTCACCTTAATGTGAAACTTTATGTTATTATATGTTTGAATACATTTATTTAATTTAAAACATGTGTGAGAGAAAGGATAAAGTTATTAATTAAATCTTAACTTTTTATTAACTTAAGGTATAAATAAGAGTGAGGTTTAGGACCATTCTTTGGTACGGCTATACAAGGTATTTCCCAACCTTTGTTGGGTAGTGACAATACTTATCTTGTGGTGCCCAACTTGCAATTTCTAATTGATCATTAGCAGTGATTTTAGAATCTTTGGAACACTTTCTCATCATTCAAGATTTTAGGGGTCCAAACTAAGTTGAGTCTTTAGTCATTTTAAGTTAACCTATCAAGGAAGATGAGGGATGTGAACACTAGGATTTGCCAATGCAATGGCTAAAAAAAGTACATGACTATCAAAAGCATAAGATTTTTTTATAGCTGGACCATCTTTACTGACCTATATCTTCATCCTTCATAGTTGTCTCTCTATCAGACTCTATGTGAGCAACCCCATGAGTGACCATTAGCTCCTTCAACTTCTTTTGTAGCCCTCTATAGAGCTCTTTCTCCTTATACAAATAGTTTTATCAAGAAGTAGAGCAAGATAGTTAAGATTAGAATAGCATAAACATGCATTACATGTATAAATGATAGATAAGAAGAGACTTACCCCAATGTCCTGAGTGATCGAGAAGCATAGCCTTTTGGTTACCTCAGCTATACATAGACCTAGCTAACATCTAAACATCTTACCTACACACATAAAACATAAAAGAGCATAGAACTTGTTTAAAAAGAGAACACCAAAGAAATCAAAGTGAAGAAAACAAGGAAGAAAAGTAATACCAAGGGTAAGTTAGAAGGACCAAAAAGTGATCTCTAAGGCTGGGTCAACCTCTACCTAAACCAACCAATTTATATACTCATAGTCTTAGATAGTGAGAGTATACCCTAGGTTACTAAATATACAATTAATGAACTCACTAGCTCGACACTAGGAGTAGGGGCACCACTAACTGCAACATAATAGGGGTGCAGCCTTTTCCCTTACCCAGGACATAAAGCACCAGTAGCATCTATCGAAGCCATAGGTAGGATCAGTTGTGCTTAGTGAGAAGTGCCCAACAAAATAAAAAGAATAAAGTTTTAGAACAAGCAAAGAGACCATAAAAAAGTTACAAAATGAAAGGAAAAATTTACTTGATAAAGGCCCTAGTATGAGAGCATGATGTGTAATAAAGTCATCTGGGCTCACGTGTTATAGTATAGTGAGAAAGTCATCAATAAGATACCTAGATAGCCCCTCTGCTATCTCTAAGTCCTTCATGTTAGCTATCTCAAACATCTCTTATAGTGGCAACTGAGAATCTTATAGGTAGTAGAACGATCTTACTAATGATCTACGCATTCTTTTATACATTAGGAAGCACCATTAGACAATGGGTATAGGACCACTCCTTAGTGTTATTTAGTACAATGGTTAGGAAAGCCTCTCTCTTTACGAGGTACCACTAAGCTAAATCAATTTATAAAATAAACAAAACATAAAAAGAAGAAAAGTAAGTCTTCTAAACCCTTAAATCCATGTGAAAATGCTAATTACAAATTAAATGCCTTGTAAGTACTTACGCCAACCTAAGTCTAAGAAGTAACCACCAAAAATAAAGTGACTGAACTCATGACGAGGTGGTGGTTTGGTCCAACATACAAGGAATGACGTCATTAAAATCTCTATAGTGTCACTAAGGTGAAGTAAAATATTGAACTTATACCTCTAAATCTATAAAAAAAAAAATAAAATCAAATAGCCAACCAAATTCTAGAAAGGAGAAAAGAAGAAGAAAAAAGAGAGAACACAACTAGAACTATTGTGACTAGCCCATAAAAGTAAAGGGATCCTTAAACAAACATTTCAAATGAATGGTACAGGAGCACTAGCCCTAGGTTCCCTAGTCCTATCTTAAGACTTGCCCCAAATACCTCAAGTTTGGCAAATATTTCATGGAAAATATGGCACTTAAATTTACAAATAGGGTTGTCCAAAAGAAGCAAAAGTAAAAGGCCCATACATAGATGTTCTCTTCCTTAATAACTATGAGAATGCAACTGGCTCAATGGTTTAAAACAATTGATATTTGGATTGTAATAACCCAAAAATCTTAACTCTTATGGATAGTACTTCCCGAGATGAATAGTGCTTTCCAAAACCCGAGTCACAATAAGCATACCAATGAGGAATATTAATTACAAAATAATTTTGGGCAAAGTTTGAAGCCAATCTGAAGTCATTTGGATGGTTAAAAATTCTAATTAAGATTTTATGATAGTGTCTTATGAATAGTGCTGTAAGCAAAGCTGAATCATAAAATAAATAAAAAATTGGTCAAAATAATGTGAAATTATTACAACCTAATACTCAAATATTTTAAATAGTCCAATGGCTTTAGAATCAGAATTTTTGAGTTCAAAAACTATTTTTACCCAATTTTTAAGACATAAAATGTATTAATTTTTTGGGTTATTGTTGAAATTTTAGCTCGAGATTTTGAGAGAATTTAGGGCTTGGATTAATGGAATTTTGGAAATAGAAATGGGGGAAAACCAACTTTCCTATTAGTTATAATAACTTTTCAAAGCAAGGAAAAATTATTTTGTGAGAAAGCATAAATAGGGAGAAATTAAATTCCTCCCAATTCACACCACACTCACTAACCACCATTTCTCCTCCTCTAATTTCTACCCACTCTTATCTTTTGATTTCTTTCTTCTCAAATAGACCCACACTGCAAACCAATACCCAAAATGAAGAGCATCTCAAGACGAGTCCGTGGACACCAAAATATTAAAGAATGGTGGAGTTTTTCAGAAGAAAATCAAAAAGAATCCCTAGGTGAATAGTAACCTACCAACTCTCAGGTTTTTCTTTTCTGTAAATTTTATTTTTCAGGGGTTCCTAGCACATATATAGGCTTAAAATTTTTTTTGATTTTTAAATTATTTTATATTAATTTTTGATTTTCGTACCCTTTGGTATTTATAGGCGAAACGACAACCCAAGCCTCTTGAGACAAGGAGAAGGCCTAGGTTGACTTTTGGTGTACCGTACAACCTTATTGGGTATGTGTAATCAGTTTAAATTGTATAAAATATGCATTTAATGTATTAATTGCTTTATGTTCATATTAGTCATAAATGGTATTAAATGCTCAAAAATATGATAAATGTTATAATTTTGATTTATGATAAATGGAATGGTTAAATGCATTAGATATGATGGTTTAGTGTGTTTATAAGTGATGGAATTATAAGAATGCTAGAAATTTGTAGGAATGCATTTTGCGGGTTGAAACTGAGTACATCATGAGTGTATACTATATGCATAAAAATGTGTGCATATGATAGTTATATGATTAAAAAATGTGAAATGGATGTAATATATAATAAAATGCCATGAAATGACTTGATATACAAATGTGCAACATTATGCCTACTTAAAACGATAAGTGTGATAATGTGTGCGCACGTGTTCTTATTAATGTGAAAATATCGTATGTGCA
>CANXYI010979132.1:0-16899 GCA_948208565.1 Hura crepitans
CATAAATTGCATTTATTTGGGTTATACTTAGCATCATATGGCATAATTACACACACATGACACATAATAATGTCATGCATCACTCAGCTCATGTTTGCATGCTTTTAAGTTATTACATTGTTTAACATATGCCTATATATAAGAGATAACTAACCAAGGCTAGATAGCAGAGAACTTAGGCTCGAGGGCACTAACACTCGTAGGTGTATAAACTTAGGCCCGAAGGCTCTCACATCAGTAGATGTGTAAAGTTAAGCCTGAAGGCTCTCACATTTGTAGATGCATAAACATAGACTTTAAGTCTTTCATACCCTTAGGTATGTAATTTTTGCCCAAAGGCTCTCTCATTCTCAGATGCATAATCAAACTTAGGCCCGAAGGCTTTTATGCCCATTAGCAAGTAATCTTAGGCTCGAAGGCTCTCACATCCTCATATGCATGATCAAATATAGGCCCAAAGGCTTTCATGCCTGTCGACACATAAATCAATGACCCGTTGGTTTTATACTCGAAGGTTTCCTATTAGCTACTGAAAGTCCTAGTTGATCAATCAACCTATCCATTTTAGGTTGTCTAACTATATAGGCATTATCAAACTCATTATTTTTTGTCAATTTAGCCATTTAATAAATATTGCATCGTTTATGTCACATTGTCACATATGTTCATCTCATTGGCCATTTTAGCTCATTAGTAAGGCCTATATATCATGCCTATAGCATGTATCATTTCATCATGACCATAGCATGTTTTACTATGTTATGCCTATAGCATATTTTATTTCATTTTATTACATTGCCACTTAGGCTTACATAAGCTCAACATCACACAAATGGCAAATTTCTTAAGTGTAATAGTTTTAATATTGAAATTCGGATTCACACCATTTTTACAAGCCATTAAATTCATTATTAATATGCTTCGACCATATTCTTGATAACTCGTTTTATTGCTATTTAGCACACCACTAGGCCTTTTATGGCCATAGCACACACTTATTTTACTTATTACATTTTCATTCATACAATTGCATTTAAACCCAAAATTGAGTATTTAAGTCCAATGACAGATATAAGTCATGTATTTCTTATAAACTCATTTTCCCTATATTTTCAGCATCAAATTCAGTTAAGCCACTAATTTTACATCATTACAACATAACATCTCACTTAAATGTTCACAAACACCACTAATTACATCTAATTCATCATTCATACCATACATTCACTAACATAGCTTATGGTGGCCATAATACCGCCTAAATACACAATACCATTTAGTGACAATTTAGCCATCCAACTTAATACCATTTACATTGCAATATCACATTCATACTTTTAACATCCCTTGTTTTTTTACCTACTTCCACACCTCATTTACTTATAATCACCATTAACACTACATTACACCTAATGCTTACATTATATACTCCAACACATATATAAGCTTGCATATACATAATTCATGCATTTAACCCTTATATTCATTCACGCATTAAATAAAATCATCATAAATTTCAAACTTTTCATAATAAGCATTAAAATTGCTATTAATACATAATGTCTATATTAGTATACGTGCCATTTTATTCACATTAATGTGATTACTTATACTTTACATGTAGCCATGTTATCTCAATGGCACATTCATTAACTCAACCTATAAATGAGCCTATGCATATATAATTAAGGCATTCGGCCACCACACGCATGCATTCATAGTTTATTAACCTCATTCATATCATTCTTTCATTAATAACCTCAAACAGATCAATTTCCATTATTGTAATAATTGCTGTGTTACTTGTTCAAGAAATTTCCACCACATTAAGGTGATTATACATATATGCCTAAACACCATCACACCTCAATCTCATGCTATGCACACACACACTAGCAACACTTGAACATACAAGCACAAGGTTTATGCCTATCTCATAACAAATACTACTTAATCATTTAAACACACATATGACACATTAATGTACCACTCACACCTTTAGGCTCTAACACATGTGTAGCACACGTTTTTTTACTATTCAATATATCCACACATATTTATTTCATCAAGTACACATACCTATTCAGGTGTGACTACTATTTCTTAAAGCCTATTTTTACTTTCAAAGTGCCTTCCTTCCCCACATCACCTTTCCTAGTCCTTAACTCCCAGCATTCTACAGATAGTGATGGTTCTATCATGTTGTCTAAATTTTTGAGCAAAAACTAGCTTTAATTAAAGAAAGCTCTCTTCTACAAAGTTGTACCCCTATGTTTTATCTTTCATTAGAATTTTGTTTCACATTATTCTAATTAATATAAATAGAGTTATAGCCTAATTACCCTTTACTACTCTTAAGGCACTCTATTAGTTCCAATTTTCATCACTCAATTTGTATCACGTTTTCAAGCAAGTTAAACCTAGAATTAATTGAATATTTCTACATAAAAATTTTAGCCTTATGAGTTTAATTTCATTTGGTTTAAGAATCATGAATTTTCAACACCTATATAGGGAGTTATGACCTAAAGAATAGAGACAATTTTGTTCATTTTGGGAATTCTATAAACAGTGTAGACACCTTTAATAACAGGATTTTCTAGGAAAAATATACATTGAATTAGGGGAAACTTTCTTCTACAAAATTGTACCCCTATGTGTTTGCTTTCATTTACAACTAGTTTCACATTTTTGATATCTATACAAAGAGTTATGCCTAAAATACTCTTTGTTACTCCTAAACGAGATTCAATTCTAGCAAACCTAACAAATCTGAATTTCATACTCCTAATTCCATTTCTCCCTCAAAATCAACCACATTTAATAGAAATATTTAGTGCCTTACTTCCCTTAATTTTATCCCTAATATCCTTAACATCTTTTAAATAATTATCCTAACATAATCTAAAAAAATTTGGGAGAAAAACTAAAGAAAGAGGAGCAAAAATTACTTACCTCTAACCATGGCTATTGTTCCCTTTTTTTTTCTTTTTTTCTCCTTTCACCACTGTAGCTGGTCACCGAAGGTGGTTGTCGGCAAGTTATTATTGCTGCCACTAATGCTGGCTGTAGCTGCCTCTCCTTTCTCTTCCCTTTCTTCTTCTTCTTCTTTCCCTTCTTTCTTATTTCTTTCTTTTTCTTTCTTCATTTTATTTCCCCTTTCCTCTTCTTCACGTTTTCTGCTGCTCACTCTTCTTTTTATTAAATTTTTTATTTCTTGGCTACCATCTTATTATAATTGGGCTATTTCACTTCGACTCCTTTCTTTTATGGCTTATTCTAATATAAACCCCCACACTATATTTTTCTCATTCTATTTCATTTTATTTTTCCCTTTTTTCTTTCTTTCATCTGGTTATTACTTATTTATTTTTCCTACAACATAATATTCCCGAACCTCCAAAATTTTAAAATTTTCAAACCTTAATTTTTTAGAAATTTAAGCTAAAAATTTAGAGAATTTTTAAAAATGACTTAAATGTCAAAAAAATCATCATGTTTGGTCCTAATCCTCATTTAGGCCTAGTTACATGCTGATAAAAATTTCGCAGCAAAATTCACTCAGAAAATAAGCCAACTAAATTTTTAGGTATTTGCTGCAAAACTTTGGAAATTTTTATATGGCCACTCAGAGCTCAAAAAATTGTCTCATTTATTTCTAAAATCCTTAAACACCTATAATTAGAGGCATGTCAAATTTCATGGACAAATTCCATCACGAACTAGGCTAATGCGATTTCGAGAAAATCACAGTTCTATTAAAATCCCCGAAAATATTCCAAATAACCTCAGAAAATTAAAATTCCTTCTCCATTTGTCTAATTGCAATTTTTTATCTTTAGGGTGTGATATTTTTAAGCCCATCCAGGCTTATCTCAAGTCATTTTCGGCCTGACTCAATTAGAGCCCACAGCCTACTAGTTTACTGCCTAAAATAATTTATTAGTTCTGCTAAATTTTTAATTGAGGTCATTTTGACCATTTTTAGACCCCTTAAAATTTATTAGGTAGTATGCCCTACTTCAAGATTAATACAGGTGACCTGACACTCTAGGCGCACTTTCTCAATCTCGGTGACACTATAATAGTTGGGGTATTGCATGAAATGAATTATATGGCGTTATGTGTCATTCCCTATATAGGTCTCATGATCAAATTAGGTAAGGGGTGTCACAGAGAGAGCTTTCAATGAAAGAGGTCTTATAGCCAGGGATAGGGCAATTCAACTTCTACTTCTAAGAAAAAAAACACAAGGGGTGATTAGCCAAGGTAGCAATAATAGTAGAGGCAAAGTCAGACACATAAGTTTAAGAAGGGTTCTCAAGTTAGATTTATGCATCAGGTGCTAGCCTTTAGTGCATTATCATCTACTAAGAGGAGTGCACTAATAGCTTAATGTGAACATTGTGGAAAGAAGCATGGGACTATTTGGTGGAAGATTACACTAAGAATATGCTATAGTTATAGCTTTAAGGAGCACTTTATCAAAGACTGCCCAAGGACACCAATAGTTACCTCATAATATCAAGTCTCTTCACTAGTAGCTACTAGAAGTTAGAGAAGGGATAAATATGATAGAGAAGAAGCTAATTAGAGGGGCAAGTCTGAGACCATTGATAGAGTAAAGCTTAGAGCTCTAGCAAGACAATATGCCATCGCGGTATGAGAAAAAACATACCATTTTAATGTCGAAGTAGGTACATTTATCTCTTTGATGTACTTGTCTTAGCTTTGACTAATCTAAGCTCCACAAACTCATATAGATACATGACATAAGCACACAATAGGAGGTTAGAGTCTAAGTTGGTTAATATAGATATCATGGTCAGTGACCCTATAGGCTAGCATGCCCTAATAAACAAAGTGTACAAAGGATGTCCTTTAACAATCTAAGGACATAAGCTTTCAAATGATCTAATTAAACTACCATTTGATGAGTTTTATTTGATTTTAGGCATGGACTAATTGTCGAAGCATCGTGTGATAGTAGGTTTTAGAAAGAATAGGATTTCTCTAAAGGTAGAGGTTCAATCAAAGATCATGGCTGTAGGTAAAAAGATGAACTTCTTTAATATCAAACTAGTAGTGCTAGCTAGATAGATGATAAGAAAGTTTGTCATCCCTACTTAGCTCATGTGTTTGATACAAGGAAAGAGGAACTGAATGCAAGTCAAATACATATGGTGTTATAGTTTGTGGATGTGTTCCTAAATGAGTTACCCAACTTGCTACTAGAATAGGGAACTTAAGTTTGGGATTGAAGTCTATTCTAGCACAACACTAGTATCTACACCTCTATATAAGATTGCACTAATAGAATTGAAAGAATTAAAGATATAATTGCAAGGAATGCTAGATAAAGGGATTATCTAACTAAGTGCATCACCTTAGGTAGCCTAAATTCAATTTGCAAAAAAGAAAGATATGGTTCTTTGAGGTTATATATGGATTATAGGTAGTTGTACAACGTTACCACCAAGTACAAGTATCTGCTGCCCATATTAATGATCTATTTGATCAGCTTAAATGAGTTGGTGTCTTCTCTAAAATTGACTTAAGATGGGGGTATTATAATTTAAGAGTTAAGGATGCCAATGTTGCTCAGACAACATTCCAAACTAGATATGGGCATCATAAGTTTTTAGCAATGCCATTTGGGTTTATTAATGCTCCAACAATATTCAAATAATTGATGAACAAAGTCTTCATACCTTATTAGGACCAATTTATTGTTGTGTTTATAGATAACATTCTAGTTTATTCTAAAAACAATGAAGATCATGATTAATATCTCAAAATTGTTTTATAGACTCTGTGTGAAAAGAAGCTTTATGTGATGCCCCTTACTTGATCTAATTACTAGGCCCGAATAAAGAATGCGCCAAAAAATGCAATACCAAACTCATAAAATGATATCCATTTTTAAAATGCAATTAAATAATTCTAAACAAATTCCTTATTTTATAAAAATATGGGTTTTCAAAAATTTGTCGAAAACAAGTTACTTTCCACATGTAGAAATCCTTGTATAAAAAATCTGGCAGCATAATGGTTGTATTAAGACACTATCCCAAATGTGAATGGAAACTTGCACAGTAAAAAAACATTTCTATAAACTTTTCCTCATCATTCACATCTCTTGTGATCCTTTTAATCACCCCAAATCAAACATCAACACAACATCACAAATTCGTCCATCATTTATATCAACATGCAATCATCAAAATTAAGCATATACTAAAGATATAATTACACTATGGATAATAGAGTATTAGTGGACCACCTAGGCCCTTAGAACCATATAGGGCCTGCACGCAGAATACTCGAAGGTCAAAAAAGCATGGACCTATAAGTCATAATACATCAAACCAAAAGGTTAGAACAAAAATCCAATAATCAATGCATATCAAACCCAAAGATTAGAAAAACTAGATTCAAAGATCAATGCATCAGACTTGTAAATTAGGATTTAAAAGTAATCCAAAGGTTCACGCATCTCAACCTAAAGGCTACAGAGATACCAAAGTACCATAGTAGCTACTATGACTCCTAGCTGATAGGTTAACCTATCCAACTAGGCTATTTACTTGCATAGGCTACTAACCATTTATTTTTAGTTTCACCAGATTAATATTGCTTACTATTACTTTTAATTTAATTGGTTTAGCAAACTAATGACTAAACTAGAAAATAGTGTTATTATAAGCTTAATATGTTATTATGACATGCAACACCACATTACAATGCCATATATCAAAGTTATTGCATACATAAGCTCATTAATGCATTATATTATTACTCTTTCATATTAAATGCATTACGCATTCTCATGACATCTCATTTGCCATAACATAATCATCATATGCACAAACATATCATTCACATGCCATAAAGGTTGTCATCTTATCACATGTATGTCATATACATTATGAACATGAAATAGGCACAATAACAAGTTATTATACCATATAAAGCTTAATATTCATCATTAATGCATTCTATCATGCATTAAGTTGATAAAAGAATGCATTATCGCATTATATAACTGTTATGTCATAATTACACATAATATGTTTTAGACACATTATTAATTCCACATATATGATCATACATAGCTATTAACATCTATAACATGTATCATAAGCACTATTTACATGCCATAGGCTATTCAGCAACACTATAATAGTTAGGTTAAACTTAAATTTT
Organism: Hura crepitans; assembly: GCA_948208565.1. Taxonomy (NCBI): domain Eukaryota; kingdom Viridiplantae; phylum Streptophyta; class Magnoliopsida; order Malpighiales; family Euphorbiaceae; genus Hura; species Hura crepitans. The sequence goes on from CANXYI010979132.1 coordinate 7,207, forward strand.
CTTTTTAACACTCATACCACCTCATTCCTCATGATCATAAACATATAAATAATCATGCACAATAATCTCATGCTTAACATAAAGCATTGACATACATGAATAAACCATAAACTGTGTTATCGTTTATACATCTTACATGTATTTCTTCACATAACATATTCTTGTCTCATATGCATTTGACCAGCTAGTCATTATATACACAATTTGGCATTTGCATGTAATTTATGCCATTTTACACCTATATACATATGTATAGGCCTTTCGACCATCTTGCCTCCTAACCATACATAATGTCATTCATCATATCATACCTCATTTTTATGTCCATAAAGGCAATTATAATCATTCATAGTCTTATATCATACATAACACACAAATAAGACACATGTATGCCTACTTATACCTATGTAAAATAAAGACACACACATATATAATCAATTGGCCATTTTAGCCATTATGCCCTTTAAGCCCTTAAAAACTCCATCTCATTCATTCATTTTCATACCCTATGTCCATATAGACTGATAAAACCATGCATTAGCATAAATCACATTCCACATGTATAATGCCCATTATACATACATATATAAGTATATCAACATTGTACATAATATTAACATACATAATTCTCATCCATCTAATATCACAAAATGATTTTAACGTACATCAATTACATTATTAATCATAATTAATGCCATTTAGAAGCTAAATTATATATTTAATACATGAACATCATAAATGACATATTATGGAATAATTAGGACATAATTAAATTTTCATAATTTATGTTGATTACATGTACCAAGAGAGTTGAAATATAACCTTGAGGACCATCTAAACCTTGCTATTCCCTTTATCTCACATTTTGTTAGTTTCTTTAACTACCCATTATAGATTTAATAAGTAAAAATTCATAAAAAAAATCATACATACACTAAAATGAAAAACTAACTAAATAGACATGGCCTTGGGCACTTAAGAAGCATGAGAAAAATATCAAAACTTTGAAAAACATACTCAATAAATCTTAGGGCACTATTTATAGGGTTCAAAAATTATTCTTTTTCTTTGAATTTTGAGCAATTTGAGGTGAAAATGACATCTAGAGGTCATGGAGGCATGGAATCAGGTCTCAAACATAGGAAAGTAGGGCAAATTTAGTAGTTCAAGGAAGAAAAATTACTTCCTTTTACTTTCTTAGGCATTAACTACAACCAAATTAAGGAAGAGGATGACACTATTTATCCTTTGACCTATTTTGACCCTTTTATATTTTTTTCAATTTTCTTGCCTCATGTTTGACATTTGAGATACCCAGAATTATCCATAAATCAAAACTCAAAAAACACAAAAAATTGATTAAATACATAGTTTTTAAGGTCACCTAATTTTATTAAAAATACTTCCCGATCTCTAAAAATTCCAATTCCAACACTAACATGCTAATTAGAATTTTTGAGTATCATGTTGTATAAATCCTAGAATTTTATGAGCAACTTTTTGAATATTTTACAATTTAACTAATATTAGGTCACTATTCATGTGGCACTACTGTAAAACTTAACTATCATTTTTAATCATCTAAACAACTTTGATTTGACTTCAAATTTCACACAAAATTATGTTATGATTAATACTTCCATGCAGAAAGATTAGTGTAACCTAACCTCAAAAAATACTATTCACATATTAAGAAGTACTATTCATACCACAAGGATTTTTCGAGCATTAGACTTTATGAACAAGTTAAGCAAGTGTGAATCTTTTCTTGATGAAGTGTCTTTCTTAGGACACAGCTTTTTTAGATTGTATGAGGGTTAATCCAAGCATGTTAAAAGCAATCTTAGAATTGAAGCCACCAAAGAATGTTACAAAGATAAGAAGTTTCATGGGTTTTACTAGATATTATAGGCGGCTTGTCAAGGGATTTTCTATGATTGCAGCACCTATGACTTGCCTATTACACAAAAATGTCAAGTTCATATAGGATGATAGATTTCAAGAGAGCTTTAAGAAGTTAAAAGCCATATTGATAAAAGCTTCGATTCTTACATAGCCAACATCTCAAAAGGACTTCATTATCTATAGTTATACATCTCTGAATTGCTTATGGTGTGTATTGATGCATGAAAGCAAGGTTATTGTCTATGGTTGAGAAAGACTTTATTATCTATAATAATACATCTTTGAATGTCTTAGGATGTTTATTCATGGGGGTGTTTGCTAAAAGATTACATTGGTAGTATGTTATGGTTATAGCCCCAATAAGCACTTTATTAATGATTACCGAAAGAAACCAATAGCTACCTCAAAATATTTAGCCTCTTCACTAGCTACTACTAGAAGTCAAAGAGGGGATAAAGGTGGTAGAGCAAAAGGCTATCAGAGCAACAAGTCTAAGATCACTAATAGAGCAAAGCTTAGAGATCCAGCTAGATAATATACCATCAAGGAATAAGAAAAAGCAAACTATTTTAAAGTCATCACATGTAAATTTTATCACTTTGATTTACATACCTTAGCTTTGATTGATTTGGGCTTCACACACTCATATATATGCACATCATAACCACAAGACAAAAGGTTAAAATCTAAGTTAATTGATATAAATGTCATGGTTACCAACCCTATAAGCCATCATGTTATAGTGAACAAAGTGTACAAAAGATATCCTTTAACTATCCAAAGGCATGTGCTTTTAGCTGATCTTATTAAACTGCCATTTGATGAGTTGGATTTGATCTTAGACATGGACTAGTTATCCAAGCATTATGTAATGAAAGATTACAAAGGAAGGGGATTTTTCTTAAAGTAGAGGATATATTAGAGATCATAGTTATGGTTGAAAGAATAGACTTCTTATTCAATGTCATATTAGTAGTGGTAGCTAGAAGAACGATAAGAAAGAGTTGTCAAGCCTACTTAGCTCATTTGTTTGATACAAAGAAAAAGGAACCAAATACAAATCAAATACATGTGGTGTTAGAATTTGTGGATGTATTCCTAAATGAGTTACCTAGTTTGTCACTAAAATAAGATCTCGAGTTTGGGATTGAAATATATTCTAGAATAGCACCAGTATCTATAGCTATACATAGGATAGCTCCTATAGAGTTGAAAGAGCTAAAGATATAGTTATAAGAATTTCCAGATAAAGGTTTATCTAATCTAGTATATCACCTTGGAGAGCCCCGTTCCATTTGCAAAAAAGAATGACAGTTTCTTGAGGTTGTGTGTTGATTATAGGTAGTTGAACAAGGTTACAATTAACAATAAGTATATGTTACCGCATATTGATAATCTATTTGATTAGCTTAAAGGAGCTAGTGTCTTCTATAAGATTGACCTAAGATTAAGGTATTATCAACTAATAGTTAAGGAAGTAAATATGGCTAAGATAGTATTCCATACTAGATATGGGCATCACAAGTTTTTGGTAATGCTATTTAGGCTTATTAATGCTATAACAATATTCATGAACTTGATGAATAGAGCCTTCAGACCTTACCTAGATCAGTTTGTTATTGTATTTATAGACAACATTCTAGTTTATTCTAAGAACAAGAAAGATCATGATCAACATCTTAGAATTGTCCTACAAACACTTAGAGAGAAGAAGCTTTATGACATGCTAAGAAAGTGCAAGTTTTAGCTTGATAATGTGTTTTTCTTAAGGCATATAATGGCATCAGGGTTAATCTAAGCAAGATAGAAGCAATCTTAAAATGGAAACCATTGAGGAATTTTAAAAAGATCAAAAGTTTCTTGAGTTTGGCTAGACATTATATGTAGTTTGTTAAGGGCTTTTTTATGATTGCAGCACCTATGACTCACTATTTGCACAAAAATGTGAAGTTCATATGGGATGATAGATGTCAAGAGAGCTATGACAAGTTTAAGGCCATGTTGATAGAAACTTAGATTCTTACACAGTCAATTTCTAGGAAGGACATCATTATTTATAATGATACATCTTTGAATGGTTTAAGATGTCTATTGATACAGGAAGGTAAGGTTATTGCCTATGTTTCTAGATAGTTGAAGTTCCATGAGAAGAACTACCTGACACATGATTTAGAGCTTATAACTATAGTATTTGCACTGAAGATATGGAGGCACTATCTCTACAGAGAAAAGTGTTATATTAATATAAATCACAAGTGCTTAATGTATTTTCCTACTTAAAAAGCATTAAATCTAAAAAAGCATAGAAAGATGTAATTAATTAAGGATTGTGATTGCTTTATTGGCTACCATCAAGGTAAGGCCAATGTAGTAGCTAAAGCTTTAACTAGGAATTTCATGTCAGCCATGAGAGCTATGAATGTTAGATTACAGCTTATAGATGATAAAGCTCTTTCGGCTGAATTGCAAGTGAAGCCAACTTTTCTTTACAAGTTAAAAATGCTAAAAAGATGTTAACAATCTTGTAAATATCATAGGTTTAATCCAAGAGAAGAAGTTTACATAGTATAACATCAAGAATGATAGATACCTATGTTATCAAAATTGTTTATGTGTACCAAATGTGAAAGAAGTAAAGAAGTAGATATTGTAAGAGACTCATAACACACCTCATGCTATGCATCTTCGTAGCATTAAGATGTACCAAGACCTAAAGCTTTTCTATTTATTGCATAGTATAAAGAGAGATGTTGTAGAGTTTGTGACCAGATAACTTACTTGTTAGCAAATTAAGGTAGAGCATCAAGTTACCTCTAGATTACTTCACCCTATATTAATAACAAAATAGAAATGGGAAAGTCAATATAGACTTTGTAGTTAGATTGCCTATGACTATAAGCAAGTGTGATGAGGTAAGGGTGATAGTAAGTAGATTAACTAAAACTTCTCACTTCATACTAGTACATATGGGTTATTCTCTTAAGAAGCTTGTAGAGTTATACATCAATAAGAGAGTAAGGTTCCATGGAGTGCCATTGTCTATCATATCTAATCAAGGATTCTAAAAAGAAATTTAAGATCATTAGAGATAGGTTAAAGACTACATCAGACAAATAGAAGTCATGCATCAATATGAAGTAGATGGACATAGAATATGAAGTAGGTAGGTGTTCCTTAAGGTATCACCATGGAAAATAGTGCTATAAATTGGTGAGAAGGGTAAGTTAAGTCCAAAATTTATTAGTCAATACAAGATAATAGAACAAGTGGGACTGGTAGTGTATAGATTAGCTTTCCCTTTGGAGCTACAATAGGTTCATGATATGTTCCATATGTTAATGATGAGGAGGTATAGATTAGATCTTTTACATGGGTTGTCAAATGAAGAAATTGAGATATAACAAGACTTGTTATATGAGGAAGAGCCAATGAAGATTCTTCCTCATAAGGTGAAAAAGTTGAGGGATAAGACAATGCGCTTAGTGTAGGTATAGTGGAGGCATCACAACTTCAAGGAAACAACATGGGAAAATGAGACTTAAATGAAAGGTAGTATCCCCAACGATTTAAACTAGGTAATTTTGACAAAAAAATCTTTAAAAATAGGAAGAAATGTAACACTGGAGAATCCTGAGGGTATGAATAGCACTTCCCAAAATGTAAATAGAGTTTCTCGAGACTCGAGTTACATTAATATGATTGAATGGAAGTATTATTAGCAATAATTACTAGCAAATTTTGGAATTAAAATGAAGTCATTAAGATGGTTAAAAGCATAAGTAATGTTTTTAGGTAATGTTTTGTGAATAGAAATCTAGTTAAAGCTTAACTGTAAAATATTGTGTTTTTGCTCAAATTGACATGGGAATGCCACAACTTGATACTCAAATATTCCAAATAGTACATTGGTAATACAATTGAATTTTTGAATATAAAAAAAATCAAGCAAAGTTAATAGTATCAATTTAATTCAATTTTTAGGGGTTCTTAAGTACTATTTCTTCGATCCTCTTAGATCTTGTTTTAAATGATTTTATCAGACCTTAAGAGAATTAAGGTCTTAAAGTGAGGAGGAAGAATTTTAAAAACGCTTAAGAAAAATGATGTCCACTATATCTTTAAAAGATAGATTATGTCTATTAGATTTTGGGGATTATAAAAGGGGTCAATATTATCTAATTTTGTTGAATGTTTGAATAGTTTTCTTTTCCCCTAGATGCCCTTACTCGACAGCTAATTCTTCTCCCCCTCCATTATTTTCATTCCTTCTTCCTCTTAATTAAAGTCTCTAATTAAACATCCAAAACTTCTTTTATGATCTTTTAAGCATCTTTATGGAGTTAAACTAAAAAACAATAAGGTGGATTAGGGCCTTAGATGAATAGTAACATTCATTTATATAAGTGTTTGTTTATGGGTTTTTATATTTTTGCTAGATGCATTCTTAGTCCATTAAGAGTTATTTAAAGTTGCTTTGTTTATTAGAAGCATGAAGAATTTATTTTTGGATTTTTACATATATGTGTTGTATTAGAAAAAGAAGAAATGAACAAAGGAAAAGGTAAAAAGAAGGCTTAAAAGAGGTTGTTAGTGTTTTTAAGAGTCTTTATAAGTGTATACAATAACTTATGTGCATTTATATGTGTATGGATTTATTAAAGTGTGTGTTAGATGGCATAAATGTGTTGATAATTAATGAGATATAGCTATAGGTAGTTGATTTAAGTTAAATGTGTGCTTAAATGAGAATAACTTATAAATTTAAGTGAGTTGTACATGTGGCAAAATATACGTGTGTGATAAAGTGTATAGCCAAATGAGTCTATTAGGGGTTTTAGCTTATGGTACATGTATGATACGTGGAATGAGTTATATATGCATGTAACCATGTATGGGAATTTATTATCTTGTAAAGCATAAACTTAAGTAAATATTAACTTGATATGTACAAAGCTGAAACTTAAGGTGTGAAAATTATGAACATGTGAATGATATGTGACTTATGCTTTTGGCCTATAAATAGGCATATAGGTAAGATTTATGTAATAGAATGAATATGTATGAGATAAAGTAAGACAAACTAGTGATAAATATGGACATGTGGTGACAAGGAATATTTACATGTAGATAATGAAAATGATGATTGACTTGATTAATATACATGTTTAATATTTATCATAGGTCGTATGTTCCATATGGACGAATGGCCTAGTGATGTGTTATGAGAATGCTTTACATATTTAAGAGTGTATTATCATGATGTGATCATGTTTAATATGATTCAAGACTTGAAATAAGTATGTATATAGTGATGACTATTATTGAATTATGTAATTCATGAAAGGAAATAAATAAAGTATGCATAACAAATAAAACACAATAGTTTCCCCTTAGTCATTTATTGGCCAAATACTTGTAAAATAGGCACATAAACCATGTTAATAATAGGAAACATAAATAAAAATAGTGATAGTCCATATGAGTTAGACAACCTAGTCTAGATAGGTTAGCCTATCAACTTGGGAGTATATTAGTTTTTAGGGTACTTCTATAGCTTTGATAAGACCTTTGAGTCTAAATTCTTAACACCTTTGGCTCTAGATTAATAAGAACATTGAGTCCAAATTAATGAGACCTTTGTGGTCCATATCAAGACCTTTGTGGTCTTGATAATGCATCTATGGCTTAATATCTTATTATTAAGTATCAGGATATTGTCTATTGATTATGGAAAAGCAAATGGAATAAGATAATCAATAATGAATAAAAGATTATAAATAATAGCAAATTAAATGATGTTTATCTTAAATGTAATGTATGGATTGTTTTTCTTAAATTTGATGATAGTTGAATATATACTTATTCTTTTATGTTGCTATCTCATACATATGATATATAAATGTTTATGAATGTACATTACATGTGTGTGTATGTTACATATGTTATTGTATACACCACTAAGCTCTAAGCTTAGCATATTATTTGTTTTTTTAATTTGTAAGATGAAGAGTAAGTGAAAGTTAAAGCCTCATTTTAGTAATGTAGATCAAGAGAGTTTTCTTTTGGTATTGTTATGTATATATTATATGTATAGCATGATTAAGCCACTCATATGTATGTAATAAGGGATTGGGGCCTAGCATGGCCTTGAGATCATTTTGTAACTCTTTAAAGAAGTTTGTATGGTTGTATGTATGTATTATGGATGTTGTTACTTATAGCTACCTTTGTGTTGTATTTAGAGGTAGGATGAGGATAGGTGAATGTTTATAGTTGATTAGAAGTTGAGATGTTTGATTTTATAAAAGTGTTTTTTTATATAGGTTACTATTTAGGATAATGTCACCGGACAGCTATTATGCTACAAGATTCACATATAATTTAACCCTCAATATGATTTTTGTTAAGTTATATTTTAAAGAGTTTGCATGCTTAACAACTTTCTAAAAAGGTTTTACATTGTATGGGCATTAACATAGTTTAGAAATCCGTTGTGTGTCACTCTTTATTTTAATCCAACAAGCGGGTCAAGTGAGCAGTGTCACATTATATGTAATTATGTCAAACCTAATTAAATAAACATGTAATGCTCATATAAATGTAGACAACCTAGTCTAGATAGGTTAATTGGTAAATAAAGGAGATTAGCATCTACTAAGGTACTTCCATACCTATTTATAGCCTTTGGGCCTTAGTATATGGCCTTTAAGCCCTAGAATATGGTTTTCGGGCCCCCGCTATGACCTTTATGGTTCCTATATATGGTTTTTAAACCTCTAATATGACTTCTGTGGCCTTAGATATGATCTTTAGGCTCCCATTATGGTTTTCAGACCATTAATATGACCTCTATAATTCTAGTTATGACCTTCGGGTATAGGTCATTACCTCTATGGCCTTAGATTTTATACATCCCTTATATGCCTTCTGTGGCCTTAGGAGTTCCCATTATCTAGTATCAAGAGCTTGTCTATTCATTATGGGCAAATAAAAGAAATTATAAATTAAAAAAAGATGAAAATCTATTTAAAGAAAAGTAAAGCCTAATAACTTACATCACTTTTTAAACCATACCTTATATTGAATTCAGGAATACCGAGTATAGTGTTTTACAATTGCTATGATTTATAAATAGACATGTAAAGAAATAAGATTTGTGATAAGTGTTAGCTTATACGTGAAAATAATATACTTAGAATATGGTATAAATGAAGTTGAATTGTATGCTTGAATAGTGAAATGTGTATGGACAATAGTTTGGAAAAATATTTAAGAAGGGATATACTTTATTTGAGATAAATATTAAAATTTTTTTTGTAATTATGAGAAATCAAGTATAAAATAAATATACATACATACATACATATATACATACATACATACATGCATACATATATATATACATACATACACACACACATACACATATATGTGTGTGTGTGTCTATGTATGTATGTATGTATTCTTAAGTTGTTCTTAAGTATTAAAAGGTTTGATCACATGTGTGTGCTAGGATTTATGATTTAGTGTAAGGATATTTGTCTATTTTATTTTGAGTATTGTAAAATGGTTTTAATGATAATGAGACATTTGCATTACTAACTAATTTAAGAGCTATGAAATGGTGGAAACATATAATAAGGAGTATAAGATATGCATAAAGGCTTTAAATATAAGGAAGGCCACAAGTATGTTAAATGATATTTTGCAACACCTTTTGCCTATTCCCAAAGAAAATAGGCAAAGTGTGCTACTTCTCGTGAGTTCACCTATCTAGGGGCCTTTCGT
>CANXYI010979154.1:0-14034 GCA_948208565.1 Hura crepitans
AAATCCATCAATCCACCATTTTCTCTTGCTTAACTTTGTCATCATCCTTCCTCCATTTCCATCAACTCCATAAATGAATTTCCTCATGAAAAATTCATTAAAAGTAACATTAATCACATAATTTCATTATATACTTACAAATTATCATGTAATTACCTTAATTAAATCACTTAATCTACTTGGGTTGAGAACCACTTACCATCATGAAAATAACCCTAAACCCTTGCCTAACACCTCCTTTCTTCCTCCAATTCCTTATTGCTTCCATGGATTTTTGGGTAGCTAGCATAATAAGGTGGATAGAATAATCATTTAATTGTAATATTTAGTGATTATTTAATGTAATGAGATGAAAAAGATGGGGAAGGGAATTCATGATGGAAATTTCGGCCATGAGAGGTTTTAGGGGATTGTTGGCTATAACTAAATGAATAAAATATTAATATTTAGGTATTTATGCATGAGATGGATGCCTAGCATTAAAAGTAGAATTTTACACTTAGATAATTGAGATTTTTCCACATGTAATTGGTTTAAAAATATCATTTAATCTTTTACACCTCATCTTCACACTTAATTCCTATTTGGATGGCTAAGATTAATCTTATTACTATTTAATCCAATGGCCAAAAATGCTCCCTACATAATTATTTGTCATTTTCCTTACATATGTATGCATTTAATATGAATTTATTACATTAATTTTTTTTCTCATACTTCCCATCTTCAAAAATTCCAACATTGTGATTTTTGGATTTCTCATAATTTTTTACCATTAAGATGTGCCACTTTTAGAATTTTCTGAGCACGTTTTTGAAAATTTCCATTCAACTCTAAGTAATTTACTGTCTATCGTAAATCGTAAATTTAGATTTGATTTTTGACTTTTAACATCTTATCAGACCTCAAATGCTTCCCAAATTTCACCATAATGCATCTTATAATTAATAATAATTTTTGGTCAGATTAGCTCCATTTAGCTTAAGGCACTATTCACTTAGGCCTGCTCTCAAACCTTATTTTTCTCATATTTTCTCATCATTACTATACCACATGTCACTTTTTTATAACTCCCATATGTCTCTCTCCTCTTTTTGACCATGAATAATGACTTTCCCAATTTGCCACTAGACTTGCCATGAAATTACCATTTTGCCCTTGGCCATTTTTTTGTTTCATAGTTCATGCCAAGTGACTATATAGAATCTGTACATCCATTTTATTCCCTATATTTTTTTTCTAATTCCATTTCTAACCTTATGGAAAACTGGACTAAAAGTAGGGGCATGACAACATGGATGTTGCTTCATGCATTATGCTAGCCTCTATGCCTCATGAGCTATAACAACAACATGTGCTTATGGATGCTCCAACTACTCTACTACAACTCAAAGAGTTGTTTAAGGAGTAGAGTAGGACCATGAGATATGAGATCTCAAAATCCCTATTCAAGTGAAGATTTGTAACACCCCCTACCTATTCTCGGAGGAAACAGACAAAAGGTGCCACTTCTCGTAGGTCACCCATCCTTGGATTTTCCTAAAGACCATTCATTTAACACTTACATCACTTTGACCAACTTTGACCTATCTTGTCTATTTAGTGATTATTACTGTATAACCTTTTATGACTACCTATTTTAGTCTAATAAAAGTCTAGGTTAAGTCTGTTATCCATTTACAAAAAATTGGGTAGCATAATGGCTACTTGGGTGAAAAACCAAAAAATTTTTCTGTAAGAAAAGCACTACTATAATACTTTCAAACCACAACTCAACTCCTAGACCCTTTTGGTCCCCCAAGATAGCATCAACAGGCAAAACATAGCAATACATAGGGTCTTAGACCCACAGACAGACAAATAAAAGCATATACATATATCTATTAAAAGCAAGTTTCTATAGCTATTTAGTTCAACTATCTTAGTTTCATAATATACATACACTACGGAAATTATAGCTACTATACATGAGTGACTAACTATTAAAACCAAAAGAGCATTAAAAGTATACCAAAAAAGGACTTTGGGTCAACTACACTAACACCACCAAAGCTGGACAGCTACCTCGTCTATAGCTTATGCATTGGAACATCGACATGCTAAGTATGCACTTAGTAGTTGAATAGATACAATAAAGTATGTCATACATGCAGACACATATACAAGTCATGTACACATATGCATAGATATTTTTTTCATCATAGTCATGCAAGATATTAGACTAGATGCCATTTATCCTATTTAGTTATTTTTATTCCTGTTATTAATTCAAATTTCATATACTGTCATCATGGTTAAGTTTAATACCGTTTAGGCCCATGATAGACATACGACACTTTAAGACACTAGATAACAGGATTTATCTTGTGCAGTGGCTCACATTTTAGACCTCAGTAGCTGTACCTACCTCTCCAAATAGCAGGGATTAGTCCATAGACCTCCCAATACTAGATTAATAGATAAAAGGGATTAGCCCGTAGACCTCCCAATATCTATAAGTGGGATAGTAGGGATCAACCCTATGTGACCTCCTAATATCCCAAGTCACATCTCTAAAGCATCACATGTGGATAGTAGGGATCAACCTCGTGGGACCTCCCAATATCCAAAGGCAATCAATAGGTAGTAGGGATAAACCTAGGTGAACCGCCCAATACCTAAGTGTGCAAGGTTCATCTCAGAACCTTGATGGCTGCACCTACCATATCCAACAAACAATAGTGGCCGCAGGAGGACCAAACTACCTAGCAGTTGCTAACTCCCTAATTAATTGGTCAACCTATCCAGTGGGTGTCTAACTGATGGGTCAAATCACTATTCCTTATTTAATTATATCATCCCTAATTACTTTCTAATTATTTCATGTTAATTATGCCTCTAGATTACATTTTACATGCCATTTCACACAAAGTCACACTTTTGGTCTTTTGTCATAAAATCACTATTCATTTGGTCATTTTACGAGTAGGTTACTATTTATTTAGTCAATTTCCAATATTGTGCCTTTCATAGCATCAAAGATGCCACTCTAAAATTCCTTATTCTTGTATCATTTCTTTATGTAACTTTTCATGAAACATATTGCATAATCATGCCACCAATGGCACATATATAGACATCATATTGCTAGTCATCATTTATGTACACATTACATGCTCATTTAGGTCATTATTGGTCAAGTTTACATACCATATATATTAATATCATTACTCACTTCCCAAACACTATTTATACGCAACATTTACATGCCATTGCCATGCCTAACATGCCATATGCATAACCACACATGCCATGCTATTCAAGTACACCATTTGGCCATACCATGTACACACACATAAACCTAGTTTCTTTTCCTAAAAATCATACATACCATGTTACTTTTATACCATTAACATAGTCATGCCATTAATTTAGATCAAAGCCATGCCAAACACCATGAATTAGCATTTCTATACATATGAACATGTACATTTTTATGCCAAAACCCATGACACACATGAATTAAATCTATTCCACATACCTAATGTGTGAAAACACCCTTTTCTCTACCACTTTGGTGCCTAACTTGATGTTCTCCTTCAATGTTTTCCTTTTGCCCTAAACATACACAAATTTTGCTTAGAAAAATTCCTCAAAAATCCTACATAACACTAAATGAAAATCTAAAACCATGAAATCTCTTAAAACACTCTAAACTACCTAAAACAAATAAAAAAATGGAATAAAATCACTTACACTAAAAAATGTCACTATTTACCAAGGTTGGATATCTCTCTCTACAAGCTAAATTCTTTAATTTTCTCACTTGAATTAGATTCTAGAGATCATAAAGAGTCTAATACATGTCTTTTTTTTATGATTTTAGAAAAAAGGGGGGGAGAGAGAAACACTCAATGGCGTCAGCTTGGGAGGTAAAGGGGGGAAGAAAAGGTTGGTTCACACATGTGACCCCCTCACATTTATGGGCCCTTATATAGGGGTAGGTGGATGGCTCAGATTATGACAAGTGAAAAAGGTGATCTAATGGTCCATTTTCTTCGAGTGTCCTTTTTAACTTTAAAAATTTCTCTAGACCTCTAAAAATACTCATTTCAATTTTAAAAATCCTCAATTAGTGTCATTAAAGCCCATGTAAAATTTCAAGTCAACATTCCACAATTGACTTTTAGGCACTATTCACCTGTTAGAATAAAATATTTAGAAAAAATACTAAACGACCTTAGAAAATTAAAATTCCTTCACCATCATTTAATTGGAATTTTTGAGGTTTAGGGTATGGTATTTTTAGGTCCGTCCGGGCACATCCTAGGGCTGTCTTAGCACAACCTCATTTTATGTCCCTATTCACTAATTCTTAACTCGAAATAATTTATTGGTTTTGCTAAAATTTTAAATTCTTTCATTTTACCCATTTTCTAGCCCATTAAAGTTTTATGACTAATACACCTTTTTCGGCCTCGTAAAGGTGCCCCAATCTGCAAGGAGCACCATTTATGCTAAAAAGGTACTATTCATAAAACTTAGATGTACGAGCATTATAATTCTTCCCCTCTTAAGGAATTTTGTCCTCGAAATTACTTGATAAGAAGAGATGCAGATATTGTGCCTTCACCTATTCCTCACTTTCCCACATGTCTTTTGTCATATTATGGTGCCTCTATAACACCGTCACTAGGGGAATAGATTTGTTCGTCAGCTACTTTACTTCCTTTGCCAAAATCTGTAGTGGTTCCTCTTCATATGTCAAGTCTAGCTATACTTGTATCTCCTTTGCAACAATCACATGTGATGGATCCAATCTGTATCATCTCAGCATCGATATATGGAAGATGTTGTGAATCTACTATAGCTTAGGTGGTAATGCCAATCTATACGCCAAGGGTCCCACTTGTTCTATGATTTTGTAGGGCCTAATGAATTTAGGAAAGAGTTTCCCTTTCTTACCAAATCTGAGCATCTTTTTTCATGCACGACAATTTTAAGAATACTTAATCACCGTCTTCATACTCGATGTCTCACTATTTCAAATTAGCATACGACTTCTATCGATTTGAAGGGACCTTTAATCTCTCTCTTATTATCTTATCTTTCTCCTCTATATCTCTGATTAAGTCAGATTTGACAATTTTACTTTCTCCCACTTCACTCTAACAAAGAGGAGTCTTGCACCTTTTACCATACAATGCTTCATAAAATGCCATTCTTAAGTTAGCCGGATGGCTATTGTTTTATGCAAATTTAGCCAATGATAGGTACTCATCCCGATTGCTTCAAAACTCTATTGCATAGGTATGTAACATATCTTCCAACACTTGTATCACTTATTCTAATTGTCCATCAGTCTAAGGATGAAATGTTTTGCTGTGTATTAATTGAGTACCCAATGCCTCCTATAACTTCTTCCAAAACTTAGAAGTAAATCTTAGGTCTTAGTCTAATTTAATGGCTATTGGTACTCTGTGCAACTGCACAATCTCATCACTGTACAATCGAGCTAGCTTCTCTGGGGAATAATCCATTCTCACTAGTATGAAATGAGTTATCTTTATCAATCTATCCACTATCACCCCTACAACATCATATCTATTTCTAGTTAGTGGCAACCCCATCACAAAATCTATGGTGATCTTTTCTTATTTCCATTCTAGGATTGCTATCGGATGTAACAATCTAGAAAGAACCTAGTGTTCTGCTTTCACTAGTTGACAAGTTAAACACTGAGCCATATATTTAGCTATCTCTCACTTCATTCTTGGCCACTAATAATGGGGTTTCAAATTAAGGTAAATCTTTGTGCTTCTTGGGTGTATTGAATATTGAGCTTCATAAGCTTCTTTCAATATCTGCATTCTCAATCCATCTACTTCTAGCAAACATAGCCTATTTTGATAGTACAAGCTTCCATCATCACTTAACTCAAATCATATCATCTTTCCCTTTTTAACTGTACTCATAGTTTATGCTATCTATTCATCTCTCAACTGAGCTCCATTTATCTACTACCTAAAGTAAGGTTTAATCTACTTTCAATAAAAACTGCATCTTCTGTTGTATACTCTACTCTAAGATGCATAAGTTTTAGGGTGGTAATAAGCTTCCAACTTAAGGCATCTACAACCACATTTGCCTTTCTTGGATGGTAGTCAATCAAGCAATCATAATTCTTGATTAACTCTATCCATCATCGTTGTCTAAGATTCAGCTCCTTCTATATAGGCAAGTACTTCAAACTTTTATGATCGGTGTAGATGTAGCACCTTTCTCCATATAAGCAATATCTCCACACCTTCAATGCGAACATAATTATAGCCAACTCTAAATCATGTGTGGGATAGTTTTTCTTATGAGGCTTCAATTGCCTAGAGGCATATGCAATCACCTTGCCTTCTTGCATCAATACACAACCAAGTCCATTGTGTGAGGCATCACTATATAGCACAAGCTCCTTCCCCTATTCTTGCTGAGTAAGGATAGGAGCCTTTGTCAACATACTCTTTAATTTGTCAAAACTAGCTTGACACTTATCATCCCAATCAAACTTCACATCCTTCCTTATTAACTGTGTTAACAGAGCTGCAATCGTCGAGAAGCCTTTCACAAACCTCCGATAATATCTTGCCAATCCTAGGAAACTCTAAATCTCAGTCACATTCCTAAGAGGATTCTACTCTAATTCAACTTTAACCTTGCTCGGGTCTACTCTGATACCCTTAGCTGAGGCATTGTGACTTAGAAAGGCTATTTCTTTCAACCAAAACTCACATTTGCTCAACTTAGCATACAACTGCCTTTCTTTCAAGGTTTGTAACACTATTATCAGGTGTTGTTCATATTCCTCCTGAGTTCTGAAGTATACCAAGATGTCATCGATAAATACCATGACAAATTGATCCAAGTAAGGCTTGAAGATCCAGTTCATCAAATCCATAAAGGCTGCCAGGGTCTTAGTGAGCCCAAATGGCATCACTGGGAACACATAATGCTTGTACTGAGTTCTAAAAGTAGTCTTAGGGATGTCACTCTCCTTGATTTGCAACTGGTGATATCTTGATCTTAGATCTATCTTGGAAAAAATATTAGCACCTTATAACTGGTCAAAGAGATCATTGATCCTAAGTAATGAATATTTATTCTTAATTGTCACTTTATTCAATTGCCTAAAATCGATACACAACTGGAGCGACTCGTCTTTCTTCTTTACAAACAAAACAAGTGCTCACCAGGGTGAAACACTAGGCTTGATGAAGCCTTTATCCAATAATTTGTACAACTGCACCTTTAACTCCTTTAACTTTGCTAGTGCCATCCTGTATGGTGTAATAGATATTAGATTCATGCTAGGATATGTCTCAATCTTGAAGTCTAACTCTCAATGTAGAGGTAATCTTGGTAACTCTTTTGGGAACATATTAGGGAATTCAGACACAACTAGAATCTAATCAAGGCTAGGAGTTATGGCACTAGCATCTACCATAGAAGCTAAGAATGCCTCGCATCCCTTCTAAATGAGTCGCCTAGCTATAATAGCTGAAATGATGTTAAATAAGGAGTCTTTTTTTACCCACAATTATCAATTCTTACCTATTTATAGTTTGCAGACTCAACCTTTTTCTCTCATAGTCAATCACTGCCTTATGCTTTGACAGCCAGTCCATACCCAGTATGACATCAATTCAATCAAGTCTACTAGAAAGGTTTGCTTATGGCTTATCAAAGGACAATGTCTATAAATTGTGTTCACCGTCACACTCTGCCTAATCGGGTTACTCACTTGAATGTCTAAGTCTATGGGTTTTGGCTCGAGTCCCTTATCTTATGCTTGTGTGGTGCAAATATAAGAGTGTGTGGATCCAGGGTCAATTAAAGTTAATACAGGTGCATCAAATAAAGAGAAAGTACTATCAATGACGTCTAGTGCTTCTGCTTCCTTCTGGCTATAGATAGCATACTACTATGCTGGAGCTCTAGCCTCTGATCTAGTCCTTTGAATGATGCTTAATTGCTCTTGCCTCTGCTATCTTGATGGTTTACTGGGTGCTATTGTAGCTGATGCCTGGGTCTGTGCCACCTTTGATTGTCTCTAAGGATAATCCCTTTAGAAGTGGTCTCTAGCTCCGTATATGAAGCACTTCCCTTGTCTATACTGCCAGCACTACCCCAATGTCTCCTTTGGCAACTCCCACATGTCGAAGGTGCACTTCGAGTTATGCTTACTGGAGCACTTGAGGCTATTGAGATAGAGGTGGTCGAGGCCTAAGAGGAAAAGCCTAACTAGATCTCTGAGATGGAGCTTACCTCTGAGATTGTTGACTTGTCTATCTCTAGGACTACTGACTAGGCTAGAAGTCCCTCTATCTTTTACCCCCTCATAGGGTTGAACTTGTCTAACCAACAGTGAAAGGTCTCTTCCTTTAGAACAACTCCCTCTTCTCTTGTACCATCTCATCCATGTCATACGCTATAGCTACCAACTTTAAAAAGTCTCTAATCTTTGTGGTAGCAATCTGCATCTTGAGCTCAACATTGAGGCCCTTCTCAAACCTCTTGCACTTCTCCTCATCCATAGGGATGAACTCTACTGTGTACCTACTCAAATGAGTGAAACCTTTCTCATACTCCGATACTGACCTCTACCCTTGTCTCAAATCAAAAAACTCTTACCTCCTTTTATCCTTATATGACTCAGGAATGTACCTGTTTTGAAATTCCTTTCAAAAGAACTCCCATGTAATGTCTACTATTGCTTTCCTCTTTTTCATGGTGTCTCGCTAATGGAAGGCTTCCTCCTATAAAAGAGAAGTAAATCACTTCAAGCACTCCTTCTTTGTACACTCTAGCTCCTCTAAGATCCTCATAGTCCATTTTAGCCAATATTCTACCCTTGCAGCATCATCCTCCCTCACACTTAGGAAGTCCACTGCTCCTATCTTCTTCACCCTCTCTAGGTAAGTCTTCTACAATATTGGGGGAGTTGGTAAAGGTGGTGTGGGAGCTAGAGTTGGTGGTGGGGGTAAAGGTGCAGCACTGTGCCTTAGCAACTTTACTATATACTGGAGCAAAGTTAGAGACGCTTATGCCTGAGGTTGTGGCTAATGAGCAGCATCACTAGGTTCTAATGTGGCTGTACTCACCTCTAGGCCATGGATGGTGGTAGGAGCATGACTGGCTACCACTTCCCCTTACTCTGGTAGGGTCTGTTCACTCATCATATAAAACTATATAGAAAAACTTATCAGCGTCATGCAATGTAGCTTTAACCTAAAAAATAAAACCCTAGATGCTCTCATGTATAGTATACCTAGGAACACCTCAACCCACTCTGATACCACTAAATGTAACACCCTTATCCATTCCTAGAGGAAACAGACAAAAGGTGCCACTTCCCATAGGTCACCCATCTTTGGATTTCCTCAAGGACCATTTGTTTAACACTTATGTCACTTTGACCAACTTTGACCTATCTTGTCTATTTAGAGGTTATTACTATATAACCTTTTATTACTACCTATTTTAGTCTAATAAAAGTCCAAGTTAAGTTTGTTATCCATTTACAAGTGAAAAATAAAAATCTTTTCCTATAAGAAAAGCACTTCTATAATACTTTCAAACCAAAACTTAACTTCTAGACCCTTCTGGTCCTCCAAGACAGTAGTAACAACACATAGCAACACACAGGGTCTTAGACCCATAAAAAGACAAACAAAAGCATATACATATATCCATTAAAAGTAGGTTTCTACAGCCATTTAGTTCAGTTATCTCGATTTCATAATATACATACACTATAGACTTGACACCTACTATACATGAGTGACTGACTTTTAAAACCAAAAGAGCATAAAAAGTACACCAAAAAAGGACTTTAGGTCAGCTATACTAGAACCGCCAAAGATGGATAGCTACCTCATCTACAGCCTGTACATCAAAACACGACATGCTGAGTATGCACTCAGTGGTGGAATAGATATAACAAAGTATGTCATACATACAGACACACATACAAGTTATATACATATCTATATAGATATTTTTTTCATCATAGTCATGGAAGATATCAGATTAAATGCCATTTATCTTATTCAGTTATTTCCATTCCTATTATCAATTAAAATTTCATATGCTATTATCATGGTTAAGTTTAAAATTGTTTAGGCCCATGATAGATAGATGACACTTTAAGACATCGAATAACAGGATCTATCCTATGCAATGGCCCACATTTTAGACCTTGGTAGCTGTACTTACCTCGCTCGATAGTAGGGATTAGTCTGTAGACCTCCAAATACCAAACTGGTAGATAATAGGGATCAGCCTATAAAACTCCCAATATTTACAAGTGGGATAGCAAGGATCAGCCTCGTGGGACCTCCCAATACCCCGAGTCACATCTTTAAAGCATCATAGGTGGATAGCAGGGATCAACACTCGTGGGATCTTTCAGTATCCATAAATAGTCAATGGGTAGCAAGGATCATCCTAGGTGAACCTCCTAATACTCGAATGTGCAGGGTTCATCTAAGAACCTCAATGGCTACACCTGCCATATCAAACAGACAATAGTGGCCCTAAAAGGACCAAACTACCTAGCAGCTGCTAACTCTCTAGTTGGCTAGTTAACCCATCTAGTGGGTGTCTAATTGATGGGCCAAATCACTATTCCTTATTTAATTATATCATCCCTAATTACTTTCTACTTATTTCATGTTAATTATGACCCTAGATTACATTTACAAGCCATTTCACACGAAGTCACACTTTTGGTCTTTTCTCTCAAAATCACTATTCATTTGGTCATTTTACGGGTAGGTTACTATTCATTTATCCAATTTCCAATATTATGCCTTTCATAGCATTAAACATGCCACTTTAAAATTCCTCATTCTTGCATCATTTCTTTAGATAACTTTTCATGAAACATAGTACATAATCATGCCACCAATGGCACACATATAACAATCATATTGCTAGTCATCATTTATGTACACATTACATGCTCATTTAGGTCATTATTGGTCAAGTTTACATACCATATATATTAATATCATTACTTACTTCCTAAACACTATTTATACCCAACATTTACATGCCATTGCCATGCCTAACATGCCATATGCATAACCACACATGCCATGCTATTCAAGTACACCATTCAGCAATACCATGTACACACACATACACCTAGTTTCTTTTCCCAAAAATCATGCATACCATGTTACTTTTATACCATTAACATAGTCATGCCATTAATTTAGATCAAAGTTATGCCAAACACCATGAATTAACATTTTTATACACATGAACATGCACATTTTCATGCGAAAACCCATGACACACATGAATTAAATCTATTCCACATACCTAGGGTGTGAAAACACCTTTTTCTCCACCACTTTGGTGCCTAACTTGATGTTCTTCTTTAATGTTTTCCTTTTGCCCTAAACACACAGAAATTTTTCTTAAAAAATTCTACATAACTCTAAATGAAAATCTAAAACCATGGAATCTCTTAAAACACTCTAAACTACCTAAAACAAAAATAAAAAATAGAATAAAATCACTTACACTAAAAATGTCACTTTTCACCAAGGTTGGATATCTTTCTCTACAAGCTAAATTCTTTAATTTTCTCACTTAAATTAGATTCTAGAGATCATAAAGGGTCTAATTCATGTCTTTTTTTTATGATTTTGGTGGTGGGAGGAGAAAGAAAGAGAAAAAAAGGGAGGAGAGAGAAACCTTTAATGGCATCAGCTTGGGAGGAAAATGGTGGAAGAAAAGGTTGGTTCACACATATGACCTCCCTTACATGTGTGGGCTCTTATATAAGGGTAGGCGGATGACTCAAATTGCGACAAGTGAAAAAGGCGATCTAATTGTTCATTTTCTCTGGATTTCCTTTGTAACTTTAGAAATTTCTCTAGACCTCCAAAAATACTCATTTCAATTTTAAAAATCCTTGATTGGTGTCATTAAGGCCCATGTAAAATTTCAAGTCAAAATTGCACTATTGACTTTTAGGCACTATTCACCTATTAGAATAAAATATTAAAAAAATTACTAAACGACCTCAGAAAATTAAAATTCCTTCTCTATCATGTTAATTAGAATTTTTGAGGTTCAAGATATGGTAATTTTTGGATCCGTCGGGACATATCTCGGGGCTGTCTCGGCATAACCTCATTTTATCTCTCTATTCACTAGTTCTTTACTCGAAATGATTTATTGGTTCAACTAAAATTTTAAATTCTTTCATTTTACCCATTTTTTGGCTTGTTAAAGTTTTATAACCAATACGCTTCTTTTCTAGTCTTATGAAGGTGCATCGACTTGCAGGGAACACCATTCATGCTAAGAAGGTATTATTCATAAAACTTAGACGTACAGACATTACAAAAATGGCTAAGGAAACTTTAGCTATCTAGCATAGGTTGAAAATAAATAGGTATATAGAGCAATTTGCAGCTTTAGGATTTGTGATGGATGTATATTTAAGTATAGAATTGATTTTGCAAAGTTTGCTTGATAGTTATGTAAGTTTTGTGCTTAGTTATAAGATGAATAAGATTTCATTCACTATCTCAGAGCTAATCAATAAGTTGAAAACTACTGAGGATGCTATTAAGAAACATAATTCCAAGGCAGTTAAGATTGTTAATTCATCTTTTTTTAAGGATAAGAAAATGAGAACAACAAGAAGATAATTGGTACCGAAGGTGGGATTAGCAAGAAAAAGTGAAAACAAGCTATTATTGCCCCTTCGGCTATTAGAATGAAGACTGGCATATAAGGCATATGCTTTCAATGTAAAAAAATGGGCATTAGAGGTACAACTACAAGGCCTACTTGGAGTCTCATGAGAAGGAGAAGCAATAAGTTGCTTTAACTTCAGGTATTAATATGATTGAAATTAATACTTATGTTGCTATTAATAACCAATCATGGGTATTGGATACTAGATGTGGTTCTCACTTAGTTTCTTCTTTATAGGGACTAAGGTGTAGTTAGAAGGTGGAAAAGGGAGATGTAAACCTATACATAGCAAATAGAGTAAGGGTTGTTGCATTAGTTGTAGGGGCATATCATCTTTCTTTGCCTTTTAGCCTTATATTAATTTTGAACAATTGTTATTACGTTTTTTCATTATCTAAAAATATTATATCAATTTCTTGTCTTGCTAAAAAAAGGTTTTGATTTTTCAATTAATAAGAACAAGAGTTGTTCTGTTTACATGAATAATGTCTTTTATTGTTTAGATACAATACAAAATGGAATTTTTGCTTTGGATAAAGAGAAGGAAATATATAATGTTAATACCAAGAGACTCAAGTTAGATAACTTAAAGCCATCATATTTATGGCATTATTGTCTTGGCCATATAAATGAGACACATATGACTAAGTTACACAAGGATGGTAGCTTGGGATCATTTGATTATGAATCACATGATACATAAAAATTTGGTATATTAGGGAAGATGACAAAGTCACCTTTTACTAGAAAGAATAAGAGTGCAAATAACTTATCAAAACTCATACATACAGATGTGTGTGGCCTACTAACAACACATGCACTTGGAGGTTTCTTATACTTCATTACCTTAATTTTTAATGCCCGTGTTCTGAGGCTCTGTGAGCAGTGCCACTGGGTCTGGGAAGTGTGCTTGAGGTGCCTGGACACTTGCACATACATCGAGGTAGTGACACTAGTCATGAAAAATTAAGGGGCTTTATTCTGGCGAAAAGAACAATATTTAAAAATTTAGTAGAACTAATAATTCATTTTGGACTGTAACCTACCCTTTGGTGTAATAAAAATTTTATGGGCCGGGATTGACTTGGGATGAGCATGAATGGACTTGAAAATATGGACACTAAAGCTTAAAAATTCGACTGAGTCTATTGGTGAAAGAATTTTTGGATTCTAAGGTCATTTGCAAATTCTTGTAATTTTTTAGGTTGGCACATAAATTGAGGTAGTTTGAAAACTATCTTATTGATGGAATTTGGCAGTAAAAATTTATTAACATATAAAAGG
>CANXYI010979155.1:0-10454 GCA_948208565.1 Hura crepitans
CTTCCCTAGATGATAGTCAATAAGGCAATCATAGTCCTTTATTAACTCAATTTATATCTTTTGTCTCAAGTTCAACTCCTTCTAAGTGGGAAGATACTTTAGACTTTTGTGGTCGGTGTAGACATAACATCTTTCTCCATATATAGTGCCTCTAGATCTTTAGAGCAAACACAATCACTACTAACTCTAAATCATGAGTGGGGTAGTTTTTCTCAAGATGGTTTTAACTATCTTAAAGCATAGGCAATTACCTTGCCTTTTTAAAACTAGCATCTTGCTTGCTTTTGATTCCACCATTCTAGTGTCAACAAGATGAGCTAAATACAATAGCAACCTTTCTTTAATAATCTCCTAATCACAACAACTAAAATAATATTAGACATATAGTCTGATCTCTTACCCACAACTATCACTTCTATCCCATCACTAGCTTGAAGCATGATCCTTTTCTTTTTGAAATCCACCACTACGTGATGCTTGGACAACCAATCAATGCCTAAGATCATATGAAACTCATTAAAAGGTAATTCAATGAGATCAGTGAAGAAAGCATGTCCTTAAAATGACAAAGGACAATCTCTATACACTTTATTCACAACTACATGTTGTCCTATTGGGTTTTTAACCATAATATCTATACCAAGATCTTTTAACATTAAGCCTTAGTCTAAATCCTATGCAATATAAATATAAGAGTGTGTAGACCCTAGATCTATCAATGCTAAAGTAGGTAAATCAAAAAGTTAGAAAGTACTCGCTATGATATCAAGTGAGTCCATATTTTCCATAGCTAAAATGATGTATTGTCTAGCTGGAGCTTTGCTCTCGAACTTGTCTCTCTAAATTCTCTCAGCTTTATCTCTTACATCCTTCTTATACTTCTTTTGAGCTGAATCTATAGGTCTAGAAGGACAATCTTGAAACGTGTGGCCTTTGTAGCTGCATCCTAAACATACTCCAGGCATAGTCTTTCAACATTTTCCTTTATGTCTTCTATAACAATGTTCACACTGTAGAGGAAAAGTGCTACTAGTTGTAGATCTAAAGGCACCTAAAACTTGAGTCTGCTGTCATGACTAAACCCTAGATTCTTAACCAAAATTTTATGATTGTTCTTGTTTCTGACTAGGTTGTTGCTTTAATTAATCACCCTTCTATTTCTTATCAACTGTAGACACTAAACTACCTTAGCCTTATCTAAAGGACCTCTTCCTCTTAAAACCATCTTTTTTTCTCCTTTAGCTTATGGACTAACTCTATTGACTGGGATACAGCAACAAATGAAAAAAAAATCCCGAATCTTCATAGGAAGGATCTAGAGCATAATATCATGGTTTAACTCCACTTAAAACCTCTTATAGCGATCTTCTTCTATGGCAATAACTGCCTTAGCATGCCTATTGAGCTTAGTAAACTCTTTGTCATACTCTAACACAGTTTTATGCCTCTATCTTAAGTCTATGACATCTTGTCTTTTCTGATCTAGGTAATGCTCTATGAAATACTTTTTCTTGAATTTGCAGAGAAAGTATTCCTTGTCAGATCCTCTAGGGCCTTATATTCTATAATAGTCTTCCACTACTTAAGAGCTTTTTCTAACAACATGGAAGTGGCATAATCTTTATACTCCTCCTAAGTGCATGTCAACTACTGCATTATCTGTAATGTCTTTTCTAGCTAATACTCAGCTATGCCTGATCCCTCTTGCTCCTCTCCTTTAAAAAACTCAGCTCCATTCTTTATTAGCCTCTCCAGGTAAGTATTCTATAGAGACTGAGGTTCTACCTAGGCTGGTGAAGGTGTTATAAAACAAATTTTAGCAATAGTAGTAGCAATAAATACTTGCTTCACTGATTCTATCATCTACTCAAACTAAATAAGCTGCCCCTATGGTCCTTATGCTACTTGCCTTACATCATAGGATGTCATAAACTCGGCCCTAGTGGCCCTTTGTGCCATAGTAATCAGAGCATGGTTCTCGACTTCCTCATCATCCTGAGGAGTACTTTGGCTCATCTTTAACCTATATGGAAAAGAAATAGATTATAAGCCTCAATATGTATAATTTAGAGATGTACACTTTTTAACTCCTGTAGCATTCTTATATAACCCATAGGTATAAAGGAATGCCTAAATTGGAGCTCTGATACTAGCAAATGTGACACTCTTTACCAGTTCCTTATATTGGACCCAAATAAGGGGCGACACACTGCCGATATCCGAACTATAAGATATGAAAACCCATAAAAGAATTTAAATCTTTTCTTTATATTAAAACATATTTTACATGATTAATGCGATAAAAAATTAATTATCAAAAACCATTGTTGGGGTATACTAATGGGGTCATTGTGTAAAAAATTTAGTAGCATAACGGATATATCGAGACACTATCCCAAATAGTAACCTATAAAAAAATTCTATAAATTTTTTGTCACACTTCAACATCTTCTAGGTCCATCTGACACTCCATAACTCAACACAAGGCAACATTCTACAAGCATTCATAAGAAAGATATATGTAACGCTCGACAGTTAAGGTCTTATGAATAGTACCTTTTCAGGGCCCAAGTGATGTTCCCCGCAGTACAGGCCATCATTATGAGTTTGATGACTAGCGTATTGGTTATAAAACTTTGACAGGCCTAAAAATAGGGAAAACGAATGAATTAAAAAATTTAGAAAAACCAATAAATCATTTTAGGTTAAGAACTAGTGGATGAGGAGATAAAATGAGGTCGGGCCGACACAGCCCCGGGATGTGCCCGGACCTTCTCAAAAATACCACACCCTTAACCTCAAAAATTCCATTGAGTATGATGAAGGAGGAATTATAATTTTTTGAGATTAATAAATATTTTTTTGAATATTTCATTCTGGTAGGTGAATAGTATCAAAAAGTTAATTATTGAATTTTAAGTTGAACTTTTATGTAGGCCCTAGTCACACTAATCAAGAATTTTTAAAACTTAAATGAGAATTTTTGGAGGCCCAGAGAATATTTTATGAATTTTTGAAGCCAAAAGTGACCTAAAATGCATTTTTGCCACTTAAAGGCCATGTGGGCCAATCCAAAGCTTCTAACCCACCACAGTTAAAGAGGTTACACATGTGAACCACCTCACATATGTAAGAATCATCTTCAACCTCCCACACCAAAGAAAGCTGACGCCACCTCCATATTCACCCTACCATTTCCTTCATTTTCTCTCTCCTCTCTCCTCCAAACTCTATAAAAATTATAGGAAATAAAACCTCCATCATCAATAGATAGAAATTCCACCAAGAAATTAGAGAAAAAGGGCTTATTTTGGAAGATTCACCACTTGGATAAATAGTGACAAAAGTGTGTGTAAGTCCTCGAATTCCATTTTTTATTTTTGACATAGGTAGATTAAGTAATTCTAAGAATCACCATAGTTTTACAATTTCAATTGGAGCTCTAGATATTTTTTGAGGATTTTTCTAAGTAAAAAATGGTGTATGTTTAGGGGTACCAAATCCAGTAAGGATAACCAAGGCAATAAGGCTAGAAGTGGTGGAGAAAGGGGTGTACACACACCTTAGGTATGTGGAATAAACTCAAACTTACTATGTCTATGTATATGTCACATTTGGGTGGATGAACATTGTATGGAATTACTTAATTATGGGTATAGGCATGGTAATTACGAAAAATGTCATTATAAGTATGTTATTGGCATTAAAATATTAGGATTGGTAGGTTAAATTGAGAAGAATTGCATTTGTAAGTGAGAATGCATTCCTTGGTCGAAATGTGTGTGTAATGGTGTATGGCATGTGTGATCATGTACTTGATACATTATGTGTGAAAATGGTGTGCAAATGAAGTTTAGAAATAACAAGTAAAATGGAATAAAAATGGTACTTTATATGGCATGAAATTTTAACCTATTTGAACAGAAATATATGACTAGAAGTATGGTGTGATAATGTACCCTGTTTGGGGTTTTTCTATAAGTATAATGGCATGAAGAAATAATGAAAATGATAGTTGAATAGCACAATTGATGAAATGCATAAAATATAAAAGTGACTAAATGAATAGTGTCAATTGTGTAAACTAATTAAATGAATAGTAATTTTGCAATCATAGGCAAAGTTATGGTCCATCAGTTAGACACCTAGTGGATGGGTTGACCGGTTAACTGGGGAGTAGTAGTTGCTAGGCAGTTGGTCCTTCTAGGGCCCACTACTGTGTGTTGATTGTGGCGAGTGTAGCCGCCGAGGCTCTGACTTGAACCCTGCACTGTTGGGTATTGGGATGCCCACCTAGGCTAGTCCCTACTACCCGTGTATCTGTTTATAGGTATTGGGAGGTCCTATAGGGCTGATCCCTGCCATCCACCTTTAGTGATGTTGATGTGATTTATAGATATTAAGAGTGGTTTATGGATGAGTCCCTGCTATCGGGAAAGGTAAGTGCAACTACCTAGATCCTAAAAGTCATCCACTGCACAGGATAGTCCCGCTATCCGATGTCTTAAAGAGTTGTCTGTCTATCATAGGCCTTTAATAATAATAACATTACCTGATGAGCTATTTGAATAATAGAACTTAAACATACATTGGATCTAAAAGAGTTAGGATGATCATGAATATACACTGAACATTGCATATTGCTTTTATGCATGCTCGGATATAATATGTTTGATTTATTCCACCACTGAGTTTTATACTTAGCGTGTTAGTGATCCAATGTGCAAGCTATAAATGGAGTGATAGTCAACACCAAACATCACCAGGGTAGTTACCATAGAGTCTTTTGGTATTTTTTATCTTTCTTTTTGGGTTCTATATAGATGCACTCATGTATACAGATATTGTAGGTTATGGGATGCCTAATAACTAAAATAAATGTACCTGTACAGTTTTATGTGGCAATGAATATCTGTTTACACATAATTATGTGCTGATGCATCTGTGACCCTGTGATTTATGGAATGGGTATATTATTGTGCTGTGATGGTGTTCTGGAGGACCAAAGGGTCTAGAAGGGGGATGAGACTGAGAAAATGAGATTAGAAGTGTTTTTCTTTGCAAGTTTATTTAGGGTTAGTTACCAGGGCAGCCGTTATACTGCCCAATTTTCTATAATTGTCTAATAGGATCAAATTAGGGTTTTAACGGACTAAGATAAGTAGTAATAAGAGGATAATTAATCAAAAATGGAATAAAGGATGTTTGGTCAAAGTCGATCAAACTTGGGTAGAAGTTAAAGGAAAAGCCCTTAGGGAAATCCAATGATGGGTGACCTTCACGGAAAAGTGGCAAACCTTGCCTGTTTCACGTAGAAATGGGTAAGGGGTGTTACAATATATCATACAAGTCCTGCATTCTTATGAAAGCTTTTAAAGAAATGAGAAAGTAAGTGTGAAGGATTTGTTAAATAAGATTTACAAAACATAATTACAGTTTATAGATTAGGCCCAATCCCTCATATATATAATACTGTTATCTTACTAATTTCTTCACCAAAAATTATACAAAAGAAATCATAATACCCCAAAGGGTAGCTCCTTAATCTCCTATCGTACCAAGGATTTAACTCTAATATGTAGCTTTTACCTATGCACTACAAAAATAGGATGATGTGTTAAGCTTTCACTTAGTGGTGTATTCATCTTGCTACACACACACACACACACGCACACACACACACACACACACATATATATATATATATATATATATATATATATACTGACATGAGTATGTACTTCATGATTATGAACATCATATAAAATATTAAAATATGACTTTATATACATCGTAGCATAAAACATACAAATATAAGAATGGAGATTTCATTATATGCATTCTAAATAAGAATCACAATATTAGTCGTGCATATAAGTCACATGACATAACATGCTCAAACCCAGATTTAGGTCGCATACCATATCTCTTAAACAATTTATTACTTATTTATTAACATTTGCCTATACCTAAAAGACAACTATCCATAAACTGGATAGTGGGATTACTAGGTATAAAGGCCACATTGATCCATACATCGTAACTTAGACCTGTAGGTCTCATCGATCTGATAGTCATAACACAGAGCCGTAGGTTTCATCAAACTAAAAATCATAAAGTGGACCTAAAGGTTTTATCAATCTAAAGATTGTAACGTGGACCTGTAGGTCTTATCGCACTCAGAGGTATGCTAGCAGCTACCTAAACTCCCTAGTTGATTAGTCAACCTTTCCAATCTAGGTTGTCTAATCATATGGGGCATTATTAAACATATTAATCTCACTATTTTAAATTATTAACCTCTTTATAATGATTAAAAACCTTTTAATTTACATGGCCACATATATATAGCCTTATTTTGCATCACAATATCATCTCATCATAAATTTATCATATATAGCTCTATGAGGCATAATAGGTGCCTAAAGCACTAACAACACTCAAATGACCATTTTGGCCTTAAGCTGGCATGCACATGAATTTATAACATATGCACATGATATGAATTGTAATCTAACCAACATAAAATACCATTTTAAACATATATAATTCACTTAAGCATATGGGTTGTATGGCTTAGGGCTTGTAAACATGGTGGAAATAATGATGAAAATTGCACTAAAAACTATTGAGAAATGGACCTAGAAAAGTCTATTGAAACTTGACGAAATGACCTATAACTGTCTAGTTTGACTATTACCTAAACTAAAAATGTCACAGGATAGTAAATGATAACTTCTTAGGAAATTATCATGAAGTGAAATAAGGCATAATATACCTTAAATACTGGTAATTATAGAACTTAAAATTCATATTAGGATTTTACCGAGTACAGCATAATTACGGCCATACCAGACCGAATTAAAAATCAACTATAAAATAAAATTCATAACTAACTATTCTTCACTTTTAAATATTATAAAAAGTAAATTAGTGAAGGAATGAACATAAAGTGAGTGTTATGGCCTATTAGTTAGACACCCACTGGATGGGTTGACTAGTCAACTTAGGGTTTATAATAGTTGTTACATTATCTGATTTTTAGGCAAGGCTAGTATAGCGACCTAAGTCCCTTTTGGGCCACCATACTAGTCAAAAGTCAGACTAAGCTATAACATTCATTTGATCTTTATCGGTATAGCAACATAGGTCCCGGAAGGACACTGCACTAGTTGGACAGTCAGACCAAGCTGTGACATTCACTTGATCTTTGTTGGTGCAGCAGTGTAGGTCCTAGAAAGCCACTACACTAGTCCAACAAATAGACCAGTTTGCTAGGCATACTAGTTTGTGACATCTTTAATCTTTAAATAGGGTCGGTACAATGGCCAAGGTCTTGAAGGGCCATTTTACTAGTCTATTAGATAGACCATATCTTGTTCTTGCACTTTTCGGTGCTATAACTTGATTAGGTCGGTGTAGCAGTTAGGGTCCAAAATATGGATCACTATATAATTTGTTACTCCCTTCTAGGTCTAGTGTATTGAAGTGTCATCTTTCTAATCATGCCAGTTAAATTAATTAAATAAACTACATATGCAGATTGATTATGATATTGTAAAATAATAAGATGTGTAATTTGACATGGTTATCTAAATGACTGATCAGTATGAATAATCAGAGGTATTTTGGTAATTTGGCATGTATATCACTTCTTAACCTGAAAACTTAATTAATTGACTGTTACTATTGGAAATGGCTAAAATGGCATAATTTGCTTATTTTTAAATAATTAAATAAATAGCAATCTGGTATGAACCTATAGGAAGGGTATTTTGGTATTTTGGCATAGAAAAATAAATTATGGACTTAATAACATGGAATAAATAGTAATAACCTAATACATGCATGAATAAGATATATGACATGATTTAAACGCATGAGTTCACCATTGAGTACATTATATACTCAGCGTACCTATTTTGGTGTGCAGGTAAGGATAAGCAAGGTGCAGCCTTGTAAGGCGTGTAGCTAGAGTTCAAATGATATTTGATAGAAGGTTGTGTAAATGTGTTATATAGCTTTTGCACTCATTGTACTTAAGGGGGAATAGGTAGCCTATGTATAGGTAGCTTATATATACATGTCATAAATAGTGTTTTGTAATAAGTTTTTTATTAGACTATTTTGAATGTGTGATTGCTTTTAATTGATGATATGATATGTGAGCCTGAGGCTCTAGTGTATGGTTATCTAGTTGTGGCCTGAGGTTTGTGTTGATGTTGATAGAATGGTGATGTTAAGTTGATACTTAGGGGACCAGAAGGGTCCAGGAGATGTAAAAATGTGTTATAGAAGTGTTTATATAGGTTTAAACTTTTAGATAGGGACCCGGATAGCCATTACACTGTCGGATTTTAGGAAAATTCAAATTGACCCATAATTGACCAATATTAGCATAAATCATATGGTATGACCTTAAGGAATATATAAGAATAGATAAGACTAAATTTAGAGTCAGATAGGAATAAATATTACAGAATTGGTAAAAGTTAAATAAATGATCAAGGGAGAAATATGAGGATGGGTGACCTAGCGGGAAGTGCACTGCTTATTGGGTTTCTTCGAGAATCTAATAAGGTGTGTCATAGGTGTCATTGATCCAAAGATCATAACGTGGACCTATAGATCTCATCGCATCTAGAGGTACACTAGTAGCTACCTCAAATTATTATGTGATTTATGCTCTATGTATACATAAATCACATAATAAACTCACATCATGTAAAATTTATAAATATTCATACTTGGTTTTGTATTTATTAACATTTGTCTTTTTTTGGTTTTCATGTATATATACATCATATCATTTAGAAATTGTAAACACCTATCATCCATATACACATATATATACATGTAGTGAACATTATAGGCTCCTTTAATTTCTTGTCCATGTATAACATCATATTTGCATAATATAGAAATTATGAGCATCATTAGTAAGTATCATACATAAAAATCTTGACAAAGTTCATCAAAACTTCTTGTTCACACATACACACCTCGTATATATATATATCTCATGCATGTATTGCATCACATATCATCCAAAAAACCCTATCTTATAGAAATGTGTGCCATTACACATAACATTTTTAGGAATAGGCACATAATATAGCCATCATTAAGCATACATACATGTAATATAAGCATTATCTCAACCAATCAGACATGGATAACATATCATTGTGTATATATGTATATACACCAATTTAGTCTGCATATAATAGCATCTCATGTCATCCTAGCATGCATTATTTAGATGAATTCATCTATACCTTTGCCATACATATATGCATCAACTTATGTCATGCATCATAGAGCTGATCATAGGTTCACCCATCCATTCATCAAGTATACATGGCATTTTAGGCATAGGTACGTCATATATTGACATGTATCATACAAACCCCTAATATTTTCAAAAGTTATACATACATAAATATGTATTAAATGTAATGCAGTTTTGAAAAAAGATAATATTATAAATTCAAATTACAAAATTCCATATTAATTTAAGGTACTTTGGAGCATGGTCATATAATATCCCTATTGGAGTTGCCATTGTTCGCGTCCCTTCCTTTCTGAGGCCAGTCAAGCTAAAACAACTAAAGACTCAACCTAAATCTCACCTCTTATGTAATGCCTTGAAAATCTCGATAATTATGAATAGTACTTTTCTTGGAAGAGTACTATTCTCAAGACCTAGGATACATCGAAGACACTAGATGAAAGTATTAATTATAAAATAATTTTGGGTGAAGTTTGAAATCAATCTAAGGTCATTAGGTGGTTAAAAATGCAAACAAAGTTTTTACGATAGTGTCTTAGGAATAGTGACCAAGGCAAAGCTAAATCATAAATTAATTTTAAAGTTGCTCAAAAAATTACAAAAATTATAAAACTAATACTTAAAAATTCCAATGAGTCTAATGTCGTTTTAATTAGAATTTTTCGATATCGGGAAGTAATTTTTCGACAAATCGAGCAACATAAAAATAACAAAATTACTTAGTTTTTTCACTTTTTTAGCATCGATTTTTAGAGGCATCTAAGGGATAATTAAAGTGATTTATTGTTGTAAATATAGCAATTTAATTAGCTCAGGAAGAAAAGAAAATTTGGGGAAAAATGTTGAATTGTGTATTTTTGAGAGAGAGTATAAATAGTCAAATTTAATTTAAGAAAGTCAAATTTACTATTCATATCTCTCCCAATTCTAGTTGACACTCCTCTCTCCTTCCCTCACCATTTTTTCCCTTCATTCCTCCCTTTATAGCCAAAATTATCATACTAAAATTGAACCATAGGGCCTCCATATGATTTTGAGCCTCTAGGAAGTGGAAATTTCAGAAATAGGTGCATGAAATTGTCGATTTTTAACCCTATAAATAGCAACCACAAGTATTTTTGGGTAAGATTTTTCAAATTCCATTATTTTTCCTAGATACTAG
>CANXYI010979273.1:0-11229 GCA_948208565.1 Hura crepitans
TGGCTTAATGTTGTATGTCAATCATAATAAGTAGGTTTATGGGAAAAGTGTGTGAATTTAGCATATGCATGCTAAAAACATAAATGCATGAAAGGATAATAACTTATTTTGATGTAATTAATGCTTTGACAAGTATAAATATATACATGGCATATGTATGTGGTTTATTATATATTGAGATGTTTTCCACCACTAAGCAAAAGCTTAGCGCATCCTTTGTTGCGGTGCGTAGGTTGAGAAGAACAGATTAAGGTCAAAGCTTTGGCAGCCACAAGAGATAAGAATTGTCCCACGGGGTAAATCGTGTAATTTCTTTTTATATAATTTTGGCAATGTAATGTAATATTATATTGTTAGCTAGTGCTCTTGTGATCTAGGGGGATTGGGCTTAATCTGTATACTGTAATCGATTTTTGAAACCTTGAGAACATTTTATTTCCGCTGTTTTTGAATTTAATTGCATGTTTTTCACTTCTTTTGCATGCTTGAGAAAATACTGCTTTTGAGTTGTTCAATGGTCAGATGGACCCAGAAGTTGAAGGGGATGTATGCATGAATATATAGAAGTGTTTTCAAACAAGTAAAATTTTGGATAGTGTTCCAGTACAGCTATTATGCTGCCAGATTTTTTACATGAGGATTTCATATTTTACCTCGAAAAATGTGTCAACTATTTTTTATGATGTTTAATATTTCCCATCAACTCAAAAATATTTTTATATATCATAAAGGCTTTTATTTAAAATGGTTTTTCTTAGTTGAGCACTTGGCATGAGTTATGTGTATACACCTTAGTCGGGTTCAGCGACCGGCCGGCGACTGAATTCGGGTAAGGGGTGTCACATTCTTTCTATGACATGTAAATGATATGCCATAGAATTAAAGTGGGGAATAAGTCTCTGACATAATTTACAATTCCAAGAACTGGATCTCCTTTTATGTCAAATTGTTGTTAGGAAACTTTAGTAAAGTAGTTCCTATGTATGGCTGTGGTTAATAGGTACCTTCATGAAAGTTCATTCCCAGAAACTCAATAATGGTTTTCTCCAATTGCATATTTGATAAGAAAAGAATGATGTCATACTCTTAAGTGAGATTAATGAACCTTTTGAGTAATTCATTGTGACTAGCCATTTCTGGGAAAAAAAAGAATATCATCAATGTAAATTAATGCCGAGGATAAGAGTGATTCATGAACTCAAATAATTGCCTTTTGAAATAATGAAAAGGTGACTTTAAGACCAATGGTAATAGTAATTAGGGATGCAAAAGGTTGTTTTGTAACGGTCTTGAAGATATATCTCTAATTGCTAGAAACCTACCTTAAGTTCAAATTTGGAGAAGATCTTGGCATTTGAAAGGTAGAACATGGTAGAGATTTTTAGTAAATAATATTTGTCATCTTTTAAAAATGATTAAAGGGCTTCTAATCAATCACAATAAGTTTTTCCTCTAATTTGTTCAGACCTTTTATTTACATAAAAGGCTTGACAAGACTAGTTGGATTTGTGGGCTCGATTAGGCCTTGGGCCATCAATTATGAGCATTCCTCCTTGGCTCAGGCTTGGTCTTGTGAGGACATCCCTGGATGGATTGCTTTAGTTGGATTAATGTCATCATTTTTTTGAAAGGTAAGGTGATGAAAAATTCTAGCCTTGTCCATAAGGGGAAGAATGTTTGCTGATAAACTCAGAATGAGAATTAACACAATAATACTTATGTAGTTTATTAACAAGGGTTTGGTTTAAGTTGGAAGGATCAATTGTTTGGCTTATAAAAAGTGAGGGAGTATTGGTATATAGTTAGAAGTGGCGTTTGAATTTGATTCCAAAAGAGAGGATAGGCAATTTTTAGAGTTTGCAATAGACATCAAATCTAAGAACTAAATCTTGCTAAGAAGACTTGATCCTAAAACTGTTGTCCAGATGTAACAATCTAGAAATAATTGGATCTTAATGGAATTTCTATTTTTAAGCTCCATATAGAAGATATCTCCATTTGTTTCTTTGAAAGGACACTTGAATCGTTTATAACACTTAGGGGGAAGGATGTCTAGGTTCATGATAAAAAGTGAGCTCCAATGTCTAGAAAGAGTCAAACATAAGGACTTTATTGATTTAATTAAGTAGGGGAGCATTATAGTTTTCTTTTTCCACCAAATTACTTTCTTTCAAATCTGATTCAGGCTTAAAGTCTGAGATTTTGATTGTAAAAAGGCTTTGTAAAATTAATATCATCATCTAGAGAAAAGAGTGATTCTATGTCTGCTTCTTCAATATCATCAGGAGTTGTATGGTTAATCTTCTAGTCTTTTATAAGGCTGCATCATGAATTGTGTAGGAAAGATGAAAGGGCATGCTACATCCTTTTGGAGTTCCTTTAAAAATTTTAGGAACATGGTTTCAACTGTGCCATCCTTTTTTTTTTATAAAGAAAGATTTTGTAGCTTGAATAGGTCTAGATTGAGAATGAAGCTGTTCATACCTAGTTATTTAGGATTATGGGAACAGAGTTATTAACTCTTCTTTACTTAGCTGTTTAGGAATCTGGATACATGTAGGGACATAGTTTGTACCAGCAGATATCATGAGGGCATCAGTTGAAGCTAGATGGGACAAATCCATAGTATGGGTTTGAACCCTATAAATAAGCTGATAATTGAGTGTTGCAGCATTAGTAATAGGGATTTATTCCACTCCAGTAATATGAATTTAAACCTTTAAAGCTAAAAAAACATAAGGATCATGAAGCCTCATATTAAAATTCAGGTAAAAGGTAAACATGATTGTTCTTGCATTCAAAGAGGTCTGTACAGTACCTATAACTGCTTAATGATATTGTAAATACCTTAAATCTAGCAAGGCTATTTTGGCAAACACTAGTAGTTTTTTTCTTCTAAGATAGAAAAAACAAGCCCGATAGCTCCAAAATGAATATGTGTGAATCACTGACAAGTCCACCGAGGGAGAAACTCAGGTGGAATTTCTAGGGGGATGAACAGTTCTTCTCTGATGGCTAAAATTAGACACTAGTCAAATCGAGATGCCTAAACATATTCTTTTACAAATTTGAAAGGATGGCGAATCAAGGATTTGAGAGATTGTTTGAATGAAGCTTTGTGTTTTGAGTAAAGATCATAGGGGTTTATCAATGGAAGTTCTATATTCTGGATTTTGTTTGAATTTGGAAAATCATATTCATATAAAAAATCAAGTTTTCTGACTGAGACTGAAGAAAGAAAGGAGGAAAACAATCTAAGGCAAATATGAGCTTCTAATTTTATTTCTAATTTGGACATGGCAAAGAGAAATGTCTATCTTCTAATAATTGTTCAAATAAGAAGACATAATAACATGGTTTAAGCACCGAGTCTGACAAACTAGTCTTCGAGAAGACTAGTAAATCTAGAAGTGAATTATTGGAGGATTTGGAAAAAAATCAGCTTCTGCCTTTTTAGTTTGTAGTTCTAACCTTGCATATAATTCTTGAAGTCTATCTCTTCATTGGTGGGGAGATCTATCTTTAAATGTAAACCATTGGTTTTAAGACTAGAGAATTTTTATGGTGCTACATTTTCTGTGAAGTTATAATTTCCCATTTCTTCTTCTGGTTCTTCGATGAAATATTCTTAAAATAGGGATTGTCTAGGAGGTGGTTGGGGCTCCCTTTTGACAAAAGGACTAGCACCTCTTTGGAGTTTCTTCTTTGTTGTCTGTCATTAAAACGCCAGGAAAATGCTTAGGATCTTCATTAGAATTATAAAGATTATTTGAGCTTACTAATTTTGTCGAAGAAACTTGCTTATTGACCTTCTTAAAGATCTATACATGTGTTATTGCTTGCCAAGCTTGTTGATCCAAAAAGGAGGTGATCAGTTTTGGGCTATGGATCATTTGGGAATCGAGAATTTGTTTATCTTTGTTCTTTGGTGGAATGGGGGTTTTTTTCTTTTGAAGAATCTATGGGAAGAGGTTCTTTTTAAGGCAAAGAATAGTTTTCTTAGTAACCACTAGAAATTTTTTGGCTTTAAGTTTTTCTTAAAAGATCATGAGAAAGGCCTAGGCTTTCTAGATCTTTCAATGAGGGCTAGTAAGGAGGAATAGGTAAATAGCTTGGTTGTTGTGAAAATGGTAGAGGTGCAGGAACTGATAAACCCAATGGATCATAAAAACAAGTTTTATTCTTGATGACTCTTTCAATTGCTGCTAGTTGAGCCTTTAACTTATTGATTTCAGTTGTTTTTGCTTGAAAGGTTGGATCTGTAACGTCCCAAAATTTTGGTATTTTTAATAGTGCTTTTCAAGATGTGAATAGTGTTACTTGAGATTTGAGTCACACTTGTAACACCCCCTACCCATTTCTACCTGAAATGGACAGAGTGTGTCACTTCCCGCTGAGATCACCCTTCCTCAGATTTTCCCAAGGGCTACTCGTTTAACTTTTATCCAATTTTGACTACGGTTGACCAAACATGTTCTTACTTAAATCTAATTACTTATTCTGTAATTACGTCCTATTTTGGTCCGCTAAACACGTCCTCAGTCACTATCAGACAATTACAAAAATTCGGACAGCATAACAGCTGACCCGGTTCCTAACCCAGTCCAACCTGTAGAGAAAATGCACTTCTAATACACCAACCTTCCTTATCTCCCTCTCTGGACCCTTTGGTCCTCCATAATCAATCAGTAACATAAACTCATCTCAATCATATCACACAGCAACATGCCAAGGTCATAACCATTCATTAATATCGCAGTGTATATGTACATACTAGTTTCATTAATACATATAGCCTAGCTACCCATTCTACCCTACGCATATACATAAGTGCAACACTATACATATGTAACATAACAAAAAGAAAATACTATACCAAAAGACACGGGGACAACTACACTGATGCTGACGTCCGATGCTGAACTGTACCCCGCTTGCGACCTACGCATTAGAACATCGATACGCTGAGTACTAGATTCAGTGGTGAAATAACACAATTATGTAATGTCTCATGCAGTAAGTAATCATACAGAGTTCCGCACGCAATTCAGTCTTTCTAAGTTACTAAGCCCAATTACTACCTTATTAAATCATACATTACTTGTTACTGTTAATTTTCTTCGTTTATTATTTCTATTTACAGGCCCATAAATAGACCACCCTTAAAGACATTGGATAGCAGGACTATCCTGTGTAGTAGCCCACTTTTAGGACCTAGATAGCTGCACTTACCTCGCCCGATAGCAAGGACCTAGTCTGTAGATTACTCCCAATACCGGACTAACCGATAGCAGGGACTTAGTCTGTAAACTGCTCCCAATATCTACAAAGTAGTACACAAAGAGGTGGATAGCAGAGACCTACCTGAAGGTACTCCTAATACCCACAATCACAGCAAACAGGATGTTGAAGCATCGCACAATCTCAACCATACCAATACACGACAGTGGGCCTTAAAAAGATTGACCATCAAGCCGCTGCTCTATCCCTAGTTAACCGGTCAACTCATCTACTGGGCGTCTAACTAATGGGCCATTATCAGTTTCACCTCACATTTAGTGTTATTTTATCTTTAATATTTCATTTTAAGTCAATTACTCACGTAAAATTATGATTTTGCCCTTATCGCAAAATCACTATTCATTTGGTCAGTTTTCGCAACTGATACTATTCATTGGTCATTTTTCATTTTATGCCTTCTATTATCTCTATCTAGAGAGCTTCATTTCCAAGTTTTCTTTACTCCATTTTTCTTATCTTAATATCCCATGATAATGTACATAATTCCATCAAGTTACTATCCCATTTCCCTCTCTTACTAAGTCATAATTCAAACCATTTTAGGTCATTTTAATTGCCATTATTCCACTTAATTTTCATCACCTCAACACTACATTCACATGCCATATACCACTTTACGATTTTCATTCATTTATAAGCCTTCATTCGGCTATTAATGTGCACTCACATACACACACTATTTCTTTGTATCTTGTTACACAAATTATGCTAATTTAACCCAAGTTGCATGCCTATATTAACATTACACCTAAATAACATGCACACATACAAATATTATCATTTCCATACAAGTATGTAACCTAAAAATTCATACACATAAAAGACATAATAAAATTATGTTATTTCACATACCTATAGTGCCTTTCCACCCTTTTTCACACCACTTGAGCTTAGAATTGTGGGCTCTCTCTCTTGGTGTTTCTCCTCCTAACATAATCAAAATTAACTTAGAAAAAATCCTATTAAATTATCTATACCTCAAATTAAAATTCTAACACCATAACTAACCTTAAAATAGTTTAATATAGCTATACCAAAAATAAAAATGAATTTTGGACATTTTCACTTACTTGGGTTACTATTCACTCAAGTGGTGAATTTCACCAGTTTGTCCTCTTTTCTTGCAATTCTTGATGGAAATGAAACTTTGGAGTGATGGAGGCTTATTTTAATTAAATTTAGGAGGGGAAATACGATATTTTTTTCTAGAAAGAGAAAGCTTGAATGAAGGAAAAATGGCTTCCTTGAAATTCGGGCAAGAAGAAATAAGGAAGAAGAAGAAGGCTGCTGCTCCCATGGTTGTTTTTTGCAGTTTTAATGGGTGATTTGGGCTGGGCTTGATCCATTTGCTTGGCCCAATTAAGGCCCAAATCCACTATACAATAATTATGTCACTTTTCCTTAGAAAATTTTAAAAATATTATCTATAGGTCCAAATATTCTCATTTCAGTTGTCAAAATTCTTAATTACTGATATTAAGGCCCATGTAAAATTTTGGCTCAAAATTCCTTCGGGAGCAAAAAGTCACTATTCATCATAGATCGAATTTAAACTTTAAAAATTCATAAAATATTCTCTGTTACTCCAAAAATTCTCATTCTAGTTTTAAAATTCCTAATTCAATGAGACTAAGGTCCATGAAAAATTTCAACTTGAAATTCCATAGTCAATTTTTCAGCACTATTTACAGTCAGAATAAAATATTCACAAAAATACTAGTTGACCTTAGAAAATTTCAATTCTTTCACCATCACACTTAGTGGAATTTTTGAGATATGAGATGTGGTATTTTCGAGATCATCCGGACACTTTCCTGGTCTTGAGCTGTCCCGGTCCTAAAATATTTTTATCACTGAAAATATTAGTTTATTACCTATTAATAATAATTGGTTCTGCTAAAAATTTTAATTCATTCATTTTCTCTCGTTTCAGGCCCGTCAAAGTTTTATGACCAATATGCCAGTCATCGGACTCAGAATGACAACCCGCACCACGGGGAATATCATCCGGGTCTATCCAGTACTGTTCATTAAACTTTGACTTTTTGGGTGTTACAACACTAATGCTATAAAAAGGGCAATATAACCTTACAGTTTTGTACATTAACCCTCAGATGGGTTAATGCATAATTTGAAATTTTCGTGATATCCCTCGACATATAGCATTAGTCCACTTATGGGTTAATGTTAAAAAAGTCTAATTTTACAATTTTGCACATTAGCCCACTGACGGGTTAATATGTAAATATCTATTTTCAGACAGTTTTGTATGTTAGTTCATGATCAAGTTAAAAGCAGATATTGAAATATTTATTTGAGTGACGTATGAAATTGAAATGAAGTCTCCAAGCTAGTTAAAAAGTCAGAAGTTATGGGGAGGAATATGGTTAAGAAGATTATGTAATATATGTGTAAACATAGATAGAATTATATATTTAAAGGTGGTTATAGTAAGAAATGTTAATGCTATTAAATGGAAGCCAATGGGTTAAAGTGTGGAAGTCTAACATTATGGTTTTTCATATTAATCTAATAGCAGGCTGATGTATAAAAGTTTGTCATCAGGTAGATTTGTATATTAACCCATTGGAGGGTTATTATTGAAAAACCTGACTTCACAGTTTTGTATATTAACCCATTAGAGGATTAATGACAAATATTGCATGATATGAAAAACGGGTATATATGAAAGTAGCATTTTTTAATGAATTTTCTTGGTTTTTTAACACGGATTTTTGAGACATTTAAGGAATCATATATATGATTACTTGGAATCATAATATATGTAAATTGATACTGGAATGGAAGAATAGATGAACAAGAATAAAGAGGAGATTAAAGCAAGAAAACAAGGGCTTATGATGTATAATATATAAGCCCTTGGATTTCTTTTTAAAATTAAATCACGGCCATTGATTGCCAGTATTAAAACATAATTCCAGCAACCATAAGTCCCAAATTCCAACTGCCACACTCTATTCTCTTTTCCTCTCTTTCACATAAAAAGCTAAAAAAACCATTTTAGGGCTTTT
Source organism: Hura crepitans (assembly GCA_948208565.1). Classification (NCBI taxonomy): domain Eukaryota; kingdom Viridiplantae; phylum Streptophyta; class Magnoliopsida; order Malpighiales; family Euphorbiaceae; genus Hura; species Hura crepitans. The sequence continues at coordinate 8,334 of CANXYI010979273.1, forward strand.
CAAGCTTTCTTTTTCAAATTTCTACTAAACTTCACTCTAAATCAATCATTTATGAGAGGATTTAGTTTTTACATGGTTTGAACATTAGATTTGAGGGCTCAATTGAAGAAATTAAGAGGAATTCGGATGGGTTGAACTTAAGTTAATAGTAACTCGGAATTGGGTAAGTGTTTATTTTTTAGTTTTAATAATTTTTGGGAGTAATTTAAGATTTCAAATGAAGTTATATCAAGTTAGAAATTGATATGGATGCATGTTTAAATTATTATGAATTTTTTAATATTATGGTGAATAGTGATCATGTATGGGAAAAAGAGTTTAGTTTTAAGGTTTGATATTTTTCTAAGATATAATAAAATGCTAATAAGAGGTTTATCAAGTCAAATTTGAGAATTTAAAGGCTATTATAATTATTGTGAATTTTTGAATGATAATGGCGAATAATAACTCCAAAATTTAAGGATGGATTTTTGCATGATATATTTTTTAAGGCTTCTTAAGTGCCCAGAAAGATATATGTATAATTTTTTGATTTATGGAGGCATACTTTAATTTTTTATGAATTTTTGATTTATGAAAAGAATTATGTTCAAAGAAAAATATGAGAGAGCCAAGGGGGTTTTGCTAAAGAAGGCTAATTGAGGCTTTAAGGAGTATTTTTAAGCAAGTGAGATAAGTGTATCCCTTATATTATGTGCAATCAAGTAAAATTGTGCTTAATTGATATACGCCTTAAATATAATAATACGTCAATGTGAGTAATTATGTGTAAAATGCTCTTTTATGTGAATTAATGAATTTGTTTGTGTCGCATGGTAAATGAGATGTATGATGATGTATTTAAAATGAATTGAATGTATGAAAAGGATGTAGGAGTCATATTATAATTATAATGCAATTATGTGCATTATGATGTAAAATGGTGTATAATTATATGTATATGACTAAGTATGCATGTAATTGGATTAAAACATGTTTACACACATGCTAGATGTATGATGAAACATGTTAATTGGTGGGAATACACGAGGAAGTGAGTCAGGACATTATGTCCATAATATATCTGTGTGATGTAAATTGTGACTAATTATATATAATTTGACATATTATGCATGTTAGAGCATACTATCATGATGTATAATATATTAGGTGTATGTTAATATAGATTATGAGGTTAAAATGATTAAATGCCTTGATGGTGTGTGTATAGTTGGTTGAGTTGAAGAGGCATGCATAGGTGTGTATGTCTTAAAAATATATGATAAGCATGTTATGTGCTTATATGTGGTATACAAGAGTGAGATAAGATATGTAATGTGTTATGTTCATTATGTATGTAAATGCACTTATGTTCTAAGTATGCATGTTAGTTATATGGTATGCATATATATATGGATGTAATTGAATGAATGAACTTATGAGTATGCATTTATCATGTTAAGAAGAGATATGTAAAGGTATGTAACACGATAGCTGAATGGCTATAATGCATGTGTGTGTGTGTGTATGTATGTCTCACATATGCATGCTATTGATGAAGTATGTTTATGAATTGATGTTTATGATTAAATGTACATGAGAAAGGATGTGTAACATGATTAAATAATAGTTATGGATACTTAGAGGCTTAATGGCCGAATGACCTCTCAGTATATGTATATATGTGTACGTTGATGTTAAACATATTATGAAAGATGTATGAACACATAATTGATAATAAGTATAAGGAATTTAGATGCTATGTGCGATGTGATGGAATGTAATATTTATGCATGTGTGATGGCTTGGTCGAATGACCTATATGCAATTATATGTATGTGTGTTCCATATAAGGCTTGAAATGGATAATATAGGAGATGCAATTGATGATGAACATGTAAAATAAATGCATAATATGAGAAAATACAAGACGATGAATGTGGATGATGTTATGGCCGAACAGATTAATATGGGAATTGATATATGAAAGATGATATGAGGATATGGATGGTACATGGTAGTTGTGAAACACCATAATGCATGATGAGCTTATGATATGGTCGAATGGCCTAATATGGGAATTGATGGGTGCTTAAGGCATTCATTGAGTAATTATGACGTAATAATGTGGATATAAGGCAAAAATGGCCTAAAGTTATTAAAAGAATAAAATGCTTATGATAATGTTTATTATGCATAAAAGATGAATGTGTTAATGTGTTAATCAATGTATTCATGTTGTATGCAGGGTAATATAATGGGGTTCATATATATGGTAAATGGCATTAATTTTCCCCTAAGGTCATGTGTTGACTAAATTAAAGGTAAAATTTACTTAATCTACTTCAAAATGCAGAAATTGAAATAAACATATTGAGTTAGCCCATACGATTAGACAACCTAGATTAGATAGGTTGACTGGTAAACTAGGGAGCGATAGCAGCTGCTAGGGTACCTATGGGTGCTCATTTATCCTATAGGCAATCTTTCGGCTTCAAGTCATGATTTTGGACTTTGAGTCCTATGTCATGGACTTATTTAGCTTGTGGGCAATTTGTTAACCTCGAGTCATAATTTTGGACTTCGGGTCTCATGTCATAGACTTCGGGTTTTGGGTTTCGGACTTCAGGTCCTATGCCCTGGATTTTAAATCTTGACTATAACCTTCGAGTTTTGGACTTCGGGTCCTGTGCTTTAAACTTTAAATCTCAATTATAACCTTCAAATTTCGGGTATGATATGAGGATTAATATGGCTATGAGCCATGTCCCGCTATCTAGTTTTGAATAGTTGTCTTTTAGGTATGGGTAATAAAATAATTGATTTAACCTAAAGATTTAAATGGGAAAAAATCAGAAAAATTTTACATGTATGTTAAATAATGAGATTATTAAGATGTTAATGATGTATACATAAG
>CANXYI010979355.1:0-10072 GCA_948208565.1 Hura crepitans
TAGGGGGTGTTACATTATAGCCACTAAAGGATGTATTGCCAATCCATACATTTTGACATCATTTATGATACATACATACTAAACACTACCATGCCAATATTCACATACCTACTTATATCATGTATCATGCATACCATGCCACTATCCATGCCTTATATGCCTCGGCTATAGTGAAATCACCACACATTCATGCATATATCCCTTTTTCCATATAACATATCCCTAACTCATGCATCAAGCATTATATAAGACCCTTAAGACAAACCATATACATTCCCACAATTGCCATAGCTCTTAGCCATACATATCTTTTATGTCAAACATGTGTTCTTCCATTAATTTACAAAGAATTCCATTACATACCAATTCTATTACATAGAATTCCATTACATACCAATTCTAACTCAACAATTCATACCTCAAGCACCCTAAGCACATATCAAGCCTTATCCACCAACCCTAAACATCATGTATACCTCCCGGGTACTAAGTGTTTAGCATCTATATAGCCACTTTCTCATCAAATAACCATGCAATTTATATATCTATGAACTAAATATCCCTATATCCCAAAACATGTACCCTTCTAAGCTAGTTTACATGCTCAATTCATTTTTCAACCTAAAGGGAGGCTACTGAAATTTTAGGGGCATGAAGTGAATGATAGAATTCACTTACCTCTCACTTCAAAGATGAAGAATCCATCATTCAAGCCTCTTAAAGCCCTCTACCAACCTACCACGGTACACTTTCCTCCCCTCTTTTAAGCTTCCTTTTGTTGCAAAACACCTTAAAAGCCATAGAAATCTATCCCCCCCAAATGTTAGACATGTCACACAACTAATTCTATAAAGAAAACCTAAGTAAAAACTCATAAAATCATAAAGAGACTCACCTTGGCTGCTTGCTGGATAGCTTCTATCCAAGAATTTTTAAGGATTTTTAGTTTCTTCTTGGAAGCTCCTTTCACTATGATTCTTTTTCTTTTAAGTCCCTAACACACCAAAATAATTTTTGTAAGCATAAACACTAAAATGGAGCTGTGGAAGGTGCTAGAAATGGTGGTGCAAGATAGGACTGGCATCAGTTTCTCCTACTGGCTGCTAAGGGAGAATGAGTTTTGTTTAAGTGGAAAAGTCCACTTGTCAACTATCCTTGCCACTTTTTGAAGGCCTTAGGCTAGCTGGCAAGTGTATGGGTGGGTCCACAGTCAACCGAGCCATCCCGACACATCTCAATTTTTTGGCAAACTTTAAAAATTCACTAAAATTCACACAGACCTCAAAAAATTACACCGTTTATTTTAAAATTCATATTTTAATCCCCTCTACATGCTCATAAATTTTTACAGCTAAATTACATTGATAGAGCAGTTTTCAGACTGCCTCAATTTGCATGCTAAACTCAAAAATTATGAGAATTTGCAAAAGACCTTAGAATTCAAAAAGTCTTTCACCAGTGAACTCAATGGAATTTTGAGCTTCAGAATCCACTATTTTTGCATTCGCCTGGGCACATCTCGAGTCATTCTCAGCCTATAAAAATTTTATTGCCCAGAGGGGTAACTTATAGTCCGAAATGAATTATTGATTATGCTAAATTTTTAAATTTTGCCTTTTTCATCAAATTATAGCCCCTCAAAGTTTCATGAAAAGTGTCACTACCTCGATTTATATGCAAGTGACTCGGCACCCCGAGCACACTTTTCGAACCTAGTGGTACTATTCACGAAGCCTCAAAATATGAGCGTTACATTTTTTCCCCTCTTAAGAAAATTTCATCTTTGATATTACCTGGAGCAAATAAGTGAGGATACTGAGCTTTCATCTACTCTTTTTGCTCTTAGGTAGCTTCTTCTGTATTATGGTACCTCCATAGCACTTTAACAAGTGGTGTGGACTTATTCCTCAACTACTTCATTTTACAAGCTAAAATCTATACATATTCTTCCTCATAACTCGAATTTAGTAGAACTTCAATATTTGTCATCGAAATCACATGTGTTGGATCTGATCTATACCTTATTAGCATGGAAACATGAAAAACATTGTGTATCTATTGTAACTCAAGTGGTAGTGCCAGCCTGTATGCCAAAGGTCTGACCCTTTCTATAATCTCACAGGGTCTTATGAACCTGAGACTTAATTTTCCCTTTTTCCTAAACCTCAGAACCTTTCTCTATGAAGAAACCTTTAAGAAAACTTTTCCCCAACTTTATCCTTAATATCTATTCATTTCAAGTTAGCATATGATTTTTGTCTATCCATAACTGCCTTCAGCCTTCTCTGATTAATTTCTCTTTTTCTTTAGCATCTCTAATTAAATCTACACTAGAGATCTTTCTCTCTCTAACTTCACTCTAACACAAAGTAGTCTTGTATCATCTCCCATACAATGCCTCATATGGAGTTATCCCCAAGCTAGACTGGTAACTGTTATTGTAAGAAAACTCTACCAAAGATAGATACTGATCCCAATTATCCTTAAGCTCAATAGACATCCTCGTAACATATCTTCAAGTATCTATATAACCCTCTCTAACTATCCATTAGTCTAAGGATGAAAAGCTGTGCTATAAGCCAATCTGGTGCCTAAAGCTTCTTATAGCTTCTTCTAAAATCTAGAAGTAAAATGAGGATCCTTGTCAGAAATGATAACCACTAGCACACCATGTAATCTGACTATCTCATCCATATATAGTCTAGCCAGTCTCTCTAAAGAATAATCCATTCTGACTAGGATAAAATGAGCTGTCTTTTTCAATTTAGTAATAATTACCTATGAAGCATTGCATTTACCTTGGGTCAAAGGTAAACCCATCACAAAATCTATGGTCACCTTTTCCCATTTCCATTCTAGTATTACTATAAGATGCAGCAATCTAGAAGGAAACTAATGCTCAGCTTTCACTTGCTGGCATGTCAAACACTTTGCAACAAACTCTGCCATATCTCTTTTCATACCAGGCCCCCAATAATGAGATTTTAGATCCAAAAATATCTTCGTGATCCTAGGATGCATAGAATAAGGAGCCTCATGTGCCTCCCTGAGTATCTACACCTCAGGTCATCTGTACTAGGTACACATAACCTGTTCTGATAATACAGATACCCATCCTCTCTCAACTTAAACCTTGGGGCCATCCCCTTTTTAACCTTGCCTCCCACTTACATTAACTATGCATTTTTCATTTCACTTCTTTTAATCTACTGCCTAAAGTCTGGCTTCACTTGTAACTCAGCCAACATAGCATCTTCTGAAGTGTACTACAAATTAACATTAATAGCTTTCAAAGCCATCATAAACTTCCTACTCAAAGCATTTGCCACCACATTAGCTTTCCCTAGGTGGTAATCAATTAGGTAGTCATAATCTTTAATCAGCTCTAGCCATCTTCTCTATCTCAGGTTCAGCTCTTTCTGAGTAAAGAGATATTTCAGGCTCTTATGATTTATATATATGTAGCATTTCTCTTTATATAGATAATGCCTTTATATTTTCTAAGCAAACACAATGGCAGCTATCTCTAAATCATGGGTAGGGTAATTCCTCTCATGTGGCTTTAACTATCTTAAAGTATAAGCCACTACCTTTCCTTCCTATATCAATACACATCCTAAGACATTCAATAAAGCATCACTATACACAATAAAAGTCCTTACCCTATTCAAGTTAAATTAGGATAGGAGCCTCTGTCAGCATCTTTTTCAGTTGCTCAAAACTAGCTTGACACTTATCATCCCACTCAAACCTCACATTCTTTCTAATGAGTCTACTCAAAGGAGTGGCAATGATGGAGAATCCTTTTGAAAATCTCCTATAGTACCTAGCAAAACCTATAAAACTTCTCACATTAGTCATATTCCTAGGTGGTTCCCATTCTAGCACTGCTTTTACATTATAGTGATCAACTCTAATTCCCTTTGCTAAAACTATGTGGGCCTAAAAAGTAACTTCCCTCAGCCAAAACTCACACTTATTGAGCTTGGCATGCAACTGTCTCTCTCTGAGGGTCTGTAACATAACTTTGAGATGCTATTTATGCTCTTCTTCGCTTTTAGAGCACACTATGATATCATCTATGAACACCATCATAAACTGATCTAGATAAGGCTGGAAAACTCTATTCATGAGATCCATGAAAGCTATTGGGGCATCAGTGAGCCAAAATGTCATCACCAAAAACTCATAATGCCGATACCAAGTTTTAAAGATAGTTTTAGGAATATCAGCCTCCTTTATCCTCAACTGATGATATCTATATCTCATATCAATTTTAGAAAAATACACCTGCCTCTCTCAATTGATCAAAGAGGTCATCTATTTTGGACAACGGATACTTATTCTTCATAGTCATTCTATTCAACTGCCTACAATCAATGCATAACCTGAGTGACCATCTTTCTTCTTTACAACCAACACAGGTGCTCGCCAAGGAGAACTACTAAGTCTGATGAAACCTCTATCTAATAAGTCCTGCAGCTGTACCTTCAATTCCCTTAACTCAATAGGTGCCATTCTATAAAGAGCAATAGATATTGGAGCAGTACCAGGATATACCACAATTTCAAAGTCCAGTTCCTTCTGAGGTGGTAAGCCTAATAGCTCATTAAGGAATACATCAGGAAACTCAGAAACAATTAGAATATGGGCTAAATCAGAATTGGAAGTATTCAATTCAATAGCATAGGCTAGATATGCCTCACAACCCGTTTTAAAGAAGTTTCTGTGCTTTAATAGTAGAGATAAGATAATTCAAAAGACCTTTCTCACCATCCACTGCAATTGTCTACCCCTCTACAGTCTGAAGAGTCAAATTCTTATATTTACAAGTAATCATGGTTTGATGCTTAATAAGCCAATCTATCCCTAGGATTACATCAAACTCATTGAAAGGCATATCAATTAAATCAATAGAAAATCTATAACCTTGAATCACCAGAGGACATTGCCTATACACCCTATTCACAATCACACACCACCCTATAGGGTCGCTAACTCTGATGTCTATATCAATATGCTCAAACTCTAACGCGTATTTTATGCTTGTGCAGAACATATATAAGAATGTGTAGAACTAGGGTTTATCAAAGCCAAAACTGGAACATCAACTAAATAAAAAGTACCAATTTGTACATCTAGTGCTATGGTCTCTACTCTGGCTCTAACAGCATACTGCCTGGTTAAAGCACGAGCCTCAATTCTAGTACCCTGACTAGCACTAGGTTACTTTCCCCTGTTCTGCCTCTGACCCCTATTTTGAGGTGCCATATGAGATGCTTGTGCTTAAGCACCTTATGATTATCTTTGAGGACACTTTCTTATAAAATGATATCTAGCACAAAAATGATAACACTCTCCTCTTTTTGCTAGTCTACACTGCCCTTAGTGTTTCCTCTAACAAATGGTGCTAGTGGGAGGTTTATTCCTAGTACCCCCTGTACTAGGAGTACTATCAGTTCGAGAAGGCAATCAAGGTCTACTAGTAGAAGCCTATCTTGACCTTTGGGTCTGTGCCTATCTCTACCTTAAATGCCCTATTGAATACTGAGAACTAGGCTGAGACTGTGCTTGTGACTAATCCTCTCTCCTTTTTTTACCATCCCTCAACACTACACTAGACTGTCCCACTGTAAACTACCTCTTTCTCTTGAAGTGTTCCCTCTTTTCTTGTGCCATTTCTTCTATATTGTATTCAGCTGACACTAGTACTGCAAAATCTCTCTCTTTGGGATTGGCTATCTATATCCTCAGCTCTACATTTAGCCCAGCCAAAAACCTCTTTCATTTCTCCTTTTTATTATGAATAAATTCCTCAGCATACTTTAAGAGTCTAATAAAATCCTTTTCATATTCTGACATTATTCTCCTTCCCTACTTCAAGTCTAGGAATTCCTATCTCTTTTTATCCTTATAGGAGTCAAGTATATATCTCTTTCTAAACTCTATAAGGAAAAATTCTAGGTTAACTCTACTGGTGCTTTTATTCTCTTAATAGTGTTCCACCAGTTATGGGCTTCTTCTTGGAGAAGAGAAGTGACTGGAGATTTTCTACCTCAATATAATTCAGCTACTTTAAAACCCTGAATGTCATGTCTAACTAGTATTTAGCCCTAGTTGTATCATCCTCCCTCCTCCCTAAAAAGTCAATAGCTCTCATCTTTCTTAGCCTCTCTAGAGGGGTCTTCTATGGAAAAACTAGTGGTGGAGGTGGTACTAGTGCTAAAAAAAGGTGGAGGTGGAGTAGTAACAGTAGAAGTCTATTTGAGCAAATATACTATCTACTACAACAAAGCATGTGATGCTTTAGCCTGCTATTGACTAGGCACTCGTAGTTGTGGCTGCTATATAGCATCACTAGGTTTAGGTATAAATGCATTGTCTAGCCCCTGAATTATAGTTAGTGCAAAACTAGCCACCTTTTTGGCCCTCCCTTTAGGTGCCTGATCAGCTATATGCTTACTGTAAAAAGAATAATTTATCAGCCTCGGATAGCATAACAGTTTAAAGGAATTTGAAACTTAGACATTTGCACTCATGTACTTAGCCTAGGAACATTAACCTATGCTTTGATTCCATAAAATATGACACCTCTTACTAGATTCTTGAAGAAACCCAATAAAAGGTGCACTTCCTACCAAATTACTAATCTTGACTTCTATCCTTGACATTCTTTTAACTTTTACTTAAGCTATACTAATCCATGTTATCTAACTCCAAAACTCAAAAATTTCTATGCCATAGCCTCTTAGGTTCACGTTATCATGTTTATACTAATTTAGAGTAATGCCAAAATTATTCTGATATTTCTTAACTATCTAGCAACATAATGGTTGTCTCGGGTAACTATCCCAAAATTTTCCTCAACCAGTAAAGCACTTCTATAATAGATAATCACATCTCCTAGACCCTTCTGGTCCCCTAGATATCATATTATTATCATCATCTAACAAATAGCAATCACAAGCCTTAGGCTATAATAGAGAAACACTTAGAGCCTCAAGCTCAGAAATAGCAACACAGATCATACATACATAATAGAAACCATCACATGATTAATTACAATACAATCTACTATGCACATTTACATCTTATCTCATTACAAACATTACACTTATTACCCTACCTATGTACATAGAGTGTAAAAGCTACACAAATGTACATTATCAACCTTCTCACACTTAACCTCTACACTCTCTGCACACTTTCCGAGGTAACATCCTTGTTCTTAGTATCTACACACCGAAACAGGTATGCTGAGTATAAAATACTCAGTGGTGAATTTAATCATTAAAAACATGTCCAACAGTTATATCCATTCATTCATATTCCTATTTATTTCTACTTATATTATCTAGGTTCAACTTAGAGCATTCACATAACAAATTACTGTTTTACCCCTAAGATGCTTATGTCTATAAAATCTATTCAAATGATCATTTCCAATCATTTAAATTATATTTTGGATAATTAATAATCATTTTATGCACAAATTACACCATTTTTAGACTTTACCCAAAATTTGTGTAAAATTACGATAATACCCTTATGTCATATTTCATTGTCATCTGTAAATTTATTACTAATATTTAATTATTTCAATTAGCCCATCTTAGGAGACAATCCAAATAAACACTGGATCTAGAGGGAAAAAATAACTAGCGCAGTGGTCCTAATTCTGGACCTGTGCTACTATATCAGCTTGATCACATTCTAGCACCTAAAGTGCAAATGATCATTTCTAGTCCGCCTAATAGATTGGCATGTTTAACTGGGTAGTATAGTGATCCTCTAGGACCTTGGCCACTATACCAGCACTATTTAATGATTACAATGTCACAAGCTGGTCCACATAGCTAACTGGTTTGTTTGTTCGACTAGTGCAGTGGTCCTTTAGGACCTATGCCGCTGCATCGGCAAGCAAGATATAAATCAATTGAATGTCATAGTCTAATCTGACTGTCTATCTAGTATAGTGGTCTCAAATGGACCTAGTCACTGTAATAGCCTAATTTGGAAATCAAATGAGATAAAAGTTATAAAAGTCCCTAAGTTAACCAGTCACTCATCCAGTGGGTGTCTATCTAGTTGGCCATTTAATTTCAAATTAGGTTTATTTCTTCATTTATTTACATTTTATAATATTATAAACTAAAAAATAGATAGTTATTATTTTTTATAACACAGTTGGAAACTAGCCTAGTCTAGTTTGGCCATAAACAGTCTGTACCAAGTAAAATATCAAATAAAATAATAAAAGGTTCAAGTGCCAATAATTATGATATATTTTGCTAAATTAAATTCCATAAGCATTTCACAATTCTAGGCCATTTATTGTCTGGAGGATTTATTGATTTAAGTAATGGTCATTTAGGATAGTTATAGGTCATTGCGGCCAAGTTTCTATTAAGCTTTCTAGGTTCATTTCACCTCCTTTTTGGTGATGTTCACTAATTATTTCAGACATTCATAGGCCTAAATCTAATCACAACCTAAGCCATAATCTACGTATTTATGCCCTTCCAAAAAGTCTTAGCATACTAGCTATTATAGGCATAAAGTTTAAGTACATAAATCATTCTGAAACTATAGCCTTTGAAGGCAACTTTCAAGTCAATTTTCATACTTACTTTCAAGTTAATTCTAATGTTATGTTAAAGCCATTTTCTAGTAGCTTTTCTTACTACCTTTCATGCCATTTTAAAGTATACCTTAACTAGCTTATGCCAAGGTATCATCATGTAATTTCATGTATTCTAACTTATATCAACCATGCACACTAACTTGCCTACATACCTTACTTACTAAGCCTCTCTATGCCATGTATAACTCACAGCCACTAATGGATGTAATATCAATCCATACATTTTGACATCATGCATCATACATACATATTAAACTCTACCATGCCAATATTCACATACCTATATATATCATGTTTCATGCATACCATGCCATTATACATGCCTTATATGTCTCGACCATAGTGAAATCATCATACATTCATGCATATATCTCTCTTTTCACATAATATATCACCAATTCATGCATCTAACACCATGTAGGACCATTTAAGCAAACCATATACATTCCCACAATTGCTATCGCTCTCAGCTAACATACCCTTTTGTCTAACATGTGTTCCCCTATTAATTTGCAAGGAAATTCTATTACATACCAATTCTAACTCTATAATTTATACCACAAGTACCCTAAACACATATCAAGCCTCATTCACCAAGCCTAAAAATCATGCATACCTCTTAGCTACTATGTGTTTAGCATCCATATAGCCTCTTCCTTATCGAATAACCATGCAATTAACATAACAACCAACTATATACCATAATAACTCAAGTCATCTATTATCCTAAGCTAGGTTACATGCTCAATTCAACCTTAAATCCAAAGGAAAGCTACTGAAATTTTAGGGGCATGAAATGAATGATAGAATTCAGTTACCTCTCACTTTAAAGATGAAGAACCCATACTTCCAACCTACCGCATCCCTTTCTCCTCCCTTTTTCAAACCCTTTTCTTCCTTAATCCACCTCAAACACAACTCACACACTCATTCATAGTCCTTAGGCATCACAAAGACACAATTCCAACAAAGAATCACGATGAAAACCAAAGGAAAAGCAAAGAAAATCACCTTTAGTACCCCTACTAGTCTATCTCTAACTGGCAATCTTTGATGATTTTTATTTAATTCTTGAAGATTCCTTTCTTAATGCTTCTTCTTCTCTCAGGTACCTAATACTCCATATTAAATTTTAAAGATAAGAATTTGCAAAATTGGCCGAAGGAACAAAAAGAAAATGTCTCTCAAAAGTGAGAATGGCATCAGTTCTAGTAGCCAAAGGAAGGATTTTTTTGTTCTTTTATTTAGTGGAATTATCCACTTGTCTATTTGTTTGGCCACTTGTCATAGGCCCCCACGGTAGCTAGCAAGTGTGTGGGTGGGTCCCAACAACCCGAGCCATCTTGACACATCTCAATTTTTTGACAAACTTTGAAAATTTACCATAATTCACACAACCCTCAAAAAATTAAACCATTTGTTTTAAAA
>CANXYI010979463.1:0-13722 GCA_948208565.1 Hura crepitans
GTCTTCTATTGTGCAAAAGCTTTAGCTCTAATCTACCGCCCTGTTACCTGTGGATCGCAAACAAGCGATGCACTAAGCTTTCACTTAGTGGTGTAATCACTTTAATTTGCAAAACTAAGTTAGTTTAGCATGCATAAATACAACATAAGTCTAATAGTAATTCTACCATCACAAACATACATATATCCATCATTTAAAGCCATTCAAATGCTAATAGTTATATCTATATGCCTACGTTTGATTCTTAAGTCATTCGGCATACTTATGCCCATTTAATCCATATTGGTGTCATGTAACATTCAATTCAAAATCATGCATTTTTAAGTCATTTTAATTGTTTAACATATGCCTATACCAATAAGACAACTGACCAAAACTAGATAATAGATAACTTAGGCCTAAAGGCACTTGAACCCATGGGTATGTATACTTAAGCTCGTAGGCACTCATATCCACAGATGCGTAAACTTAGGCCCATAGGCACTCGCACCCATGGGTACGTATACTTAGGCCTATAGGCACTCATATCCATATATACATAAATAATCTCAGGCCCGTAGGCACTCATACCTATCGACACATAAATCAATGACCCATAGGTCAAATACCTAATAGTATGCTAGCAACTGCTAAAACAATCCTGGTTAACCAGTCAACCTATCTAAACTAGGTTGTCTAACTATATAGGCATCATTAAACCTATCATTAGGTCTCATTTTAACCATTTTCACTTTTTATATTATTATTTTACTTAAATTCACCCTTGGCCTCATTGCACCTTTGCATAGTCTATTTTAATTCACTTGGCCAACTTAGGCTTATTGATGTCTATTACTACCCGTAAGACCTATTTCCTAGGTGTCATGGCATCAGATCACAATAATGTATCATTATGTCATAGGATCAATTAGCAACTCAAAAGACTATTTTATAATATTAATGGTTAATTACATTCCAATTAGAATTTATTGCCTTATCATACATTTATATAACATATAGCCTCATTTACTTATCATTTACATTCTTTTACATTGATAATTTACACTCATGGAAGCCTTATCGAGTTTATTTACCATTTAATGGTTTCATGCATCATTTTGGTCATACAAGCTCCATAAGCTTGTTTATAGGTCCAAGGCCATTTCATTGCCCGTTTGATACTATAATCTAGCTACATTCATTCCCTAGTAGGTATATTTCATCGATTATAAGTCATACATACATATTACACAACTTAATGGCTTAAATTGCCATAGTGTCTGCTACACACACAATAAAACCATTTAACACCTTACGGCCACATTTTATTCCACTTCATGGCATATTCACATCCGTTGCACATCTTTTAATCACACATAACCATACGTATGCACTCTTAGGCATATGGCATATGATCATGGCATACTCAATTCTAAACCCGCATTTTTCATTTATATACTTAATACTAACATTCTCTTGGTTCCATCATGTCTAATCATATTAAACCATCACATTTCATGCATACATCTTTATAATTATCATACATTTCTAGCCATGGCATTTATTACCATTTAAATCATTTATTTACATTTATTACTATTATGGAAATAAATGTAAATAGCATGTTTCATGTAAATTTATACAAATTAAGGTGATTACACATACCAATACAAGTCGTACGGGGTGCTCGATGCTGGCTTAAGCCTTTTCCTTGGCTCGGGAGGCTCGGGTTCATGTTTTGCCAATGAATTTAAAAGGGTACGATGTAACGCCTGTAAGTCTAAGTTTCATTAATAGTACCTCCTTGGCATGAATAGTGTTTTCGATGGGTCGGGGCACCTTCAAAAGGCCAAAAAGGGGCGTATTGGTTATAAAACTTTGATGGCCTAGAAAATGGACAGAATGAAAGAATTTAAAATTTTAACAGAATCAATAAATCATTTCAGGTTAAGAACTAGTGAATAGTGATATAAAATGTGGTTGTGTTAGGACAACCTCGAGATATGCCTAGATGTACCCGTAAATACCATACCCTAAATCTCAAAATTTTCAATTTACATAATGGTGAAGGAATTTTAATTTTTTAAGGACATTGGATATTTTTTCTAAATATTTTATTCTAGCAGGTGAATAGTGACCAAAAGTTGACAGTGGAATTTTGACATGAAATTATATAAGGGCCTTAATCACACTAATTGAGAATTTTTAAAATTGAAATGAGTATTTTTGGAGGTCTAGAGAAATTTTTGTGAATTTCTAAAGTTTAAAAGAAAATTGGCAGAAAATGGACCGTTGGATCGCCACGTGTTATGATCTGAGCAATCCACCCACCCATATAAATAGGCCCACACATATGAGAGTGTCACATGTGCAAGCCAACATCTTCTCCCCTAAAAATACCCCAAAATTTAATGCCATTCCTAGTTTTTCTCTCCTTTATTTTTATTCATTTTCTCTCTCCTCCCACCACTAATTTCCCTACCTCATGTATGGTGCTTAACCTGTACAACCTCCTGAAGCTAATTCCTTTAATAGAAATCAGAAAAAGAGGCTAGAAAAATAGGAATTAGATCTTAGTGAATTGTGTCAAAATTTTGTGTAAGTGTTTTTATTTTAATTTTAATTTTTGTTTTAGGTAGTTTAAGGTATTCTAAGAAATCCTATGGTTTTAGAATTCAATTTAGAGTTATTTTGGATTTTTAGGAATTTTTCTAAGGTGAAAATCTTTACGTTTAGGTCAAAGAGAATGTGTTGAAAGAGAACACCATTCAAGGCATTCAAGTGATGGAGAAAAGGGTGTTTTCACACCTTAGGTATGTGGAATTAACCCAATCTATGTGTGTCATGTGGTTATGCATGAATATGTGTGTGTATATGTGTATGGAATTACCATATCTTAGTGTTAGGCATGGAATTCATGTAAATGAATGGCACAATTGTGTTAAGGATATAAAAATAACATGGTATGCATGATTTTGGGGAAAGGAAACTAAGCGTAGATATGTGTCTTGTGTATGGCCGAAACATGTGTATATGTGTGAATGGTATGTGTGTGTATGTGTATGACATGTTAGCCATGACATTGACATGTAAATGAGTGCACAAATTATGCAAGGAATGTGAATACCAATAACTTGATATGTGGAATGTTAGTTTGGCAAATAATGACCTAAATGGATGTGTAATATGTATATAAGCAATGACAAGTAAAATGGTGATTATATATGTGCAAATTATTGGCATGAGTATGAGAAATGATTCAACAGAGATTATGAGGTGAAATGAATACAAAGATGATGGATTATGGATTGTTATGCTTAGTGTTATAAAAGGCATAATGTTAAGAAATGACCAAACGAATAGTAACTTACACAAAAAAAGACCAAATGAATTGTAACTTTGTGACAAAAGACTTAAAATGGAAATTTGTGTGAAATGGCATGTAAAATGGAAAGAGATGCTGTTAATGACATAAAATAAGATGAAAGGTAATTAGTAATGTTGTATGTAAATAATAAATAGTGTATTGGCCTATTAGTTAAACACCCACTGGATGGGTTAACTGGTTAACTAGGGAGTTAGCAGCTACTAGGTAGGTTGGCCTTTCTAGGACCATTGTTGTTAGATGTTATGGTAGGTGCAGCCACCGAGGTTCTGAGATTGAACCCTGCAACTCGAATATTAGGAGGTCCATTTAGGCTAATCCCTTTTACCTATTGATTTTGTGGATATTGGGAGGTCACATAGGGTTGATCCCTACTGTCCACCTATGTTGCATTGGAGGTGTTGATTTAGGGTATTAGCAGGTCCCATGGGGCTGATCCCTACTATCCCACTTACAGATATTAGGAGGTTTATAGAATAATCCCTACTATCTACCAGTCTAGTATTAAGAGGTCTATAGACTAATCCCCACTATCAGACTAAGTAGGTACATCTATCGAGGCCTAAAATGTGGGCCACTGCATAAGATAGATCCTACTATGCTATGTCTTAAAGTGTAGTCTTCTATTAGGGGCCTAAATAATTAATTTAAAAATGATGATAATATTTCAATATAAATAATAGACATTGAGATATTGCATGTATTTAAATAATTGAACTATTTAATAGGCTATAATTATTTGCTTACATAATAAGGCACTGTAAGCTAAAGTAAGTAACCAATATCTGGTGTAATAAACCTCCATAGATATAATTATAATGTCTATACATGTGTATATATGAACTCATACATGTGTTTGCACTCATGACATACTTTATTGTGTTAATTCCACCATTGAGTGTATACTTAGCATGTCGGTGTTTCGATGCATATGCTATAGACAGAGTAGTAGTTTAGCTCCATCAATGCAGTGTAGTTGTTACTGAGTGTCTACTTGGTATATTTTTGTACTCCTTTTTATTATGTTGTAGCAATGCACTTATGTACATATGGGAGTTAGAACTAGGTAGTGTATGTATATTATGAACCTTTAGATAATTACACTGCATGTCTATAGAAACCTAGTTTTAGTGGATATATATATGTATGCATGTATAGGTTGCTGTTTGAGTGCTATGGGTGTGAGACCCTGTGATTACTATGTGTCTAGTATTGATAATGGATTAGGGGACGAACAGGGTCTAAGAGTTGAGGTTCGAGATTGAAATGTCATAAAAGTGCCTTTTTGTGCAGGAAAAATTTTTGATTTTTCACCTCGGTAGCCATTATGCTATCTAATTTTCTATAACATGGATAATAGATGTAAATTGGTGTTTTATCAGACTAAAATAGGCAGTAATAAGAGGCTGTATCATAATAAATACTAGATGATCAAGATAGGTTAAGAAATGATGCAAAAGGCCTAAATGTTAAATGAATGAACCCTAGGGAAATTTAAGGATGGGTGACCTATGAGTAGTGGCACTCTTTGTATATTTCCCTTAAGAATAGGCAAAGGTGTTACATTTATTAATATTAGAGTAGGTTTAAGCATTCCTAGGTGTATTATACATGAGTGCTTGAGTCTAGGGTTCTATATATGGGTCAAAGCTACACTACATGAAGTTGATAAGTTTTTCTATACAGTGATACACAATGAGTGAGCGGACTGCACTAAAGCGAGGGGAAAAAGTGGCTATCCATGCTATTACCACCATCCATGGCCTTGTGGTGAGTGTAGCCACACTATAGCCAAGTGATGTTGCTCACCAACCACTACCTCATCCACAACCTCAGGCTCAGGCTTTGCCAGCCCTATTATAGCAAATTGCAAAGTTATTGAGACACACTACTGCACCACCACCACCACCACTTGCTCTAGCTCCTGTACCACCTACTCTAGGTCCCCCAGCATTGCAAAAAACCTACTTAGGAAGGGTAAAAAAGATAGAAGCAGTGGATTTCTTAGGTCCGAGGGAGAATGATGCTGTAAGGGCAGAGTATTAGCTAGAGTGGACCATGAAAATTTTAGAACAGTTAAAGTGTATAGAGGATGAGTGTCTGAAGTGTTCTACTTCTCTTTTGTAAGAAGAAGCTTTCCACTTGTGGGACACAATAAAGAAGAGAAAAACAGCAGCAAAGATTACATGGGAGTACTTTCTGAAGGAGTTCCACAAGAGATACTTTCTAGAGTTTTACAAGGACAAGAGGGGGCAAGAATTCCTAGACTTGAAATAGGGGTAGAGGTCAGTGTCAGAGTATAAA
Source organism: Hura crepitans (assembly GCA_948208565.1). Lineage (NCBI taxonomy): Eukaryota > Viridiplantae > Streptophyta > Magnoliopsida > Malpighiales > Euphorbiaceae > Hura > Hura crepitans. The sequence continues at coordinate 5,669 of CANXYI010979463.1, forward strand.
AAGGATTTTGCCCGTTTGAGCAAGTATGCTAAAGAGTTTATACCTACTGATGAGGAGAAGTACAAGTGGTTTGAAAAAATGCCTTAATGTTGAGCTGAGGATACAGATTGCTACCACAAAGAGTAAAGATTTCTCAGAGCTGGTAACTATAGCATATGATATGAAGGACATGCTATAAGAGAAGAGGCAGTTATTCTAGAGGTAAAGACCCTTTATTACTCATCAGACTAGTTTAGCCTAAAAAGGGGGCAAGAGAAAGAGGGAGTTCTAGCATGGTTAGCAGTCTTAGAGACAGTCGAGACAACAGTCCCAGAGGTAGGCTATCTCAAAGGTCTGGTTAGGCTTTTCCTCCTAGGCCTCAACCATCATAGTAGGCCTTGAGTGTTCTAATATCCATAGCTAGAAGTGTACCTCTGACATGTGGGAGTTGCCAGAGGAGACACTAGGGGCAGTGTTAGCAGTACAAAAAAGGAGAGTGCTTCATATGTTAAGCCAGAGACCACTTCCAGCTGGACTATCTTCACAGACATTCAGAGGCTACATAGACTCAGACATCAACTATAGTAGCACCCAGTAGAGGACAAAGGTAGCACAGATAAGAGTAGTCGAGCACCAGCCAAAGGACGAGATTAGAGACTAGAGCTCTGACATAGCAGTATGCTATCCGTGCCTAGGAGAAAACTGAAGCACTGAACGTCATTGCTAGTACCTTCTTTATATTTGATGTACCTGTGTTAGCATTAATTGATCCTGGTTCCACACACTCCTACATTTGCACCACACAAGCATGAGATATGGGACTAGAGCTAGAGCCTTTAGACTTAGACATTCAAGTGAGTAACCTGATTAGGTAGAGTGTGATGCTGAACACAATTTATAGACACTATCCTCTAGTAATCTAAGATTAGACTTTTCTAGCAAATCTAATTGGACTTCCCTTTCATGAGTTTGATATCATCTTGGGTATAGACTGGCTGACAGAACATAAAGTGATGATTGATTGTGAGAGGAAAAGGTTGAGTTTGCAAATGTTAGATGGACAAGAGGTAATAGTTATGGGAAAAAAGGAGTTCTTTATCCAATATCATTTTAGCCATTATAGCCAGGCGACTCATTCTAAAGGGATGTGAAGCATTTTTAGCTTTTGTAGTAGATACTAACACCATAACCCCCAGCATTGATTACATATTAGTAGTGTATGAATTCCCTGATGTGTTCTTAGATAAGTTACCAAGGTTACCTCCACATTGGGAGTTGGACTTTGAGATTGAGATATATCTTGGTACAAACCCAGTATCCATTACACCATACAAGATAGCACTAGTAGAGTTAAAGGAATTAAAGGTGCAGTTGTAGGATATGTTGGATAAAGGCTTCATTAGGCTTAGTAGCTCACCTTAAGGAGCACCTATATTATTTATGGAAAAGAAAGATAAGTCACTTTGATTGTGTATCGATTATAGGTAATTGAATACAGTAACAATCAAAAACAAATATCTATTGCCTAGGATTAATGATCTCTTTGATTAGCTATGGGGTGCTAGTATCTTTTCCAAAATAGATTTGAGGTCAGGATATCACCAGTTGTGGATTAAGGAGAGTGACATTACTAAAATTGCCTTCAAGACTCAATACGGGCAGTACGAGTTCCTAGTGATGCCATTTGGGCTCATTAATGCCTCGATAACCTTTATGAATCTGATGAACTAGATCTTTAAGCCTTATTTGGATCAGTTTGTTGTGATGTTCATAGACGATATCCTATTATATTCCAAAACTTGAGAGGAATATGATCAGCTCTTTAGAATTATGTTGTAGACCTTAAGAGAGAGGCAATTGTAAGCTAAACTAAGCAAGTGCGAGTTTTGGTTGGAAGAAGTAGCCATTCTGGGTCACATTACCTCAACTGAGGGTATCGGAGTGGACCTAAGTAAGGTTAAAGCTATGTTGGAATGGAATCCTCCTAGGAATTTGATAGAGGTTTAGAGTTTCCTAGGATTGGCAAGATATTATCAGAGGTTTATAAAAGGTTTTTCAATGGTTACAGCTCCATTGACATGATTGATAAGAAAAGATGTGAAATTTAAATGGGATGATAAGTATCAAGCTAGTTTTGACAAGTTGAAAAGGAAGTTGACAGAGGCTCCTATCTTTACTCAGCTAGAACAGGGGAAAGAGTTCATGATATATAGTGATGCCTCACATAATGGACTTGGTTATGTTTTGATGTAAAAAGGTATAATGATTGCATATGACTCCAAGCAATTAAAGCCTCATGAGAAGAATTATCCCACCCATAATCTAGAGTTGGCTACTATCGTGTTTGCATTAAAGGTGTAGAGATATTACTTGTATAGAGAAATATGCTAAATATACACAGACCATAAAATGCTTCAAGTATTTACCCATACAGATAGAGTTAAATCTCAAACAACATCAATGGATGGAGTTAATCAAGGACTATAATTGCTTGATTAACTACCATCCAAGAAAAGGAAAACATGGTTATAAATGCTTTAAGCAGGAAGCTTATTGCCACCCTAAAGCTTATGCACACTAGAGTGGAGCACACAACAGAAGATGCAATTTTGGCTGAAATAAAAATTAAACTTGACTTTAGGTAACAGATAAAAGAGGCCCAGTTAAGAAATAAGCATATGGTGCAAACCATAAGTAAAGCTCAAGAGCGAAAGATGACAAGATTTGAATTGGGTGATGATGGAAGCTTGTACTATTAGAATAAGTAATGTGTGCTAGAAGTGGATGGATTGAGAGTGCAGATCTTGAAGAAAGCTCATGAAGCTCCATATTCCATGCACCCAGGAAGCATAAAGATGTATCTTGATTTGAAACCCCACCATTGGTGGCTAGGAATGAAGTGAGAGGTAGTTGAATATATAGCTTGATGTTTGACTAGTCAATAATTGAAAGCTAAACACCAGGTTCCTTCTAGATTGTTACACCTGATAGCAATCCTAGAATGGAAATGGGAGAAGATCACCATGGACTTCATAATAGGGTTACTACTGACCAGAAGCAAAAGTGATGCTGTATGTGTGATAGTGGATAGATTGATGAAGACAGCTCACTTTATCCCAGTAAGGATGGATTATTCCATAGAAAAGCTAGCTCGACTCTACATTAATGAGATTGTACGGTTACATAGGGTACTAATAGCCGTCATTTTAGATCGAAACCTAAGGTTCACTTTCAAATTTTGGAAGAAGTTTCAAAAAGCACCGGGTACTTGATTGATGTATAGCATGGCATTTCATTCTTAGACCGATAGAAAGTCAGAATAGGTCCTACAAGTGTCGGAAGATATGCTACGTAGCTGTGCAATAGAATTTAGAGGTAACTTGGATCAATACCTGTCATTGGCTGAGTTTGCATACAACAACAATCATTAAGTTAGATTAGGAATGGCACCTTATGAGGCATTATATGGTAAAAGGTGCAGGACTCCCCTTTGTTAGAGTGAAGTAGCGGAAGGTAAGATTATGGGATTTGACTTGATCAAATATGTAGAGGAGAAGGTTAAAATTATAAGAGATAGATTGAAGGCCACCTCAGACCGACATAAGTCATATGCTGATTTGAAACGACGAGACATTAAGTATGAAGTCAGTGATTGAGTACTTTTAAAAGTGTCACCATGGAAGAAGATGCTCAGATTTGGTAAAAAGGGGAAACTCAATCCCAGGTTCATTAAGCCTACAAGAGAACAGAACGTGTGGGACCCTTCGCAGTACCTCTTGAGCTACAGCAGATCTATGATGTCTTTCATGTATCGATATTGAGGCAATATTGATTGGAGAGGAGATACAAGTATAGTTCAACATGACATATGAAGAAGAACCGGTGCAAATTTTGGCTAAAGAAGTAAAGTAGCTAAGGAATAAGTCAATTCCCCTAGTGAAAGTGCTATGGAGACACCATAACACAATAGAAGCTACCTAGGAGAGTGAAGAACAAATGAAGGTACAATATTTGCATATTTTCACCTCAGGTAATTTCAAGGACAAAATTCTTAAGAGGGAAATAATTGTAATCCCCGTAAGTTTAATTTTCATGAACTGTTCCTCCTTGGCATGAATAGTATTCCCGGTGGATCGAGGCGCCTTCATAAGGCTAGAAAGGGGCATATTGGTCATAAAACTTTGATGTGCCAGAAAATGGAACAAATGAAAGAATTTAAAAATTTAGCACAACCAATAAATAATTTCAAGTAAAAAACTAGTGAATAATGATATAAAATGAAGTTGTGTCAGGACAGCCTCGAGATATGCCCGGACGGACTTAAAAATACCATACCCTACACCTCAAAAATTCCAATCTACATGATGGTGAAGGAATTTTAATTTTTTGAGGTTGTTTGATACTTTTTCTGAGTATTTTATTGTAGCAGGTAAATAGTGACCCAAAGTTGATAGTGGAATTTTGACATGAAATTTTATGAGGGCCTTAATGACACTAATTGAGGATTTTTAAAACTAAAATTAGTATTTTTGGAGTTTTATAGAAACTTTTGTGAATTTTGAAAGTCTAAAAGAAAATCGAGAGAAAACGAAGCATTAGATCGCCACGTGTCACGATATGAGCCATCCGCCCACCCATATAAATAGGCCCACACATGTAAGAGTGTCATATGTGTAAGTTAACATCTTTTCCCCTAAAAATACCCCAAAATCTAATGCCATTCCTAGTTTTTATCTTCTCTATTTTTTCCATTTTCTCTCTCCTCCCACCTCACATATGGTTCTTAACCTCCATAACCTCCTGAAGCTAATTCCTCTAATAGAAATTAGAAAAAGAGGCTAGAAAAGGAGGAATTAAATCTTGGTGGATAGTGTCAAAATTTTGTGTAAGTGTTTTTATTTTAATTTTAATTTTTGTTTTAGGTAGTTTATGGTATTCTAAGAAATCCTATGATTTTAGATTTCAATTTGAAGTTATGTAGGGTTTATAGGAATTTTTCTAAGGTGAAAATCTTTATGTTTAAGTCAAAGAGAATGTGTTGAAGGAGAACACCATTCAAGGTATTTTAGTGGTGGAGAAAATGGTGTTTTCACACCCTAGGTATGTGGAATTAACCCAATCTATGTGTGTGTACATGTGTATAGAATTGCCATATCTTAGTGTTAGGCATGAAATTCATGTAAATGAATGGCATAATTGTGTTAAGGATGTAAAAATAACATGGTATGAATGATTTGGGGGAAACGAAACTAAGTGTAGGTGTGTGTCTTATGTATGGCCAAAACATATGTATATGTGTGCATGGTATGTTTGTGCATGTGTATGACATGTTAGCCATGTCATTGACATATATATGAGGTGAACAAATTATGCTAAGAATATGAGTACCAAGAAATTGATATGTGGAATGTTAGTTTGCCAAATAATAACCTAAATGGATGTGTAATATCTACATAAGCAATGACAAGTAAAATGGTGATTATATATGTGCAAATTGTTGGCATGAGTATGAGAAATGATTCAACGAAGATTATAAGGTGAAATGAATGTAAAGAGGATGGATTGTGGATTGGCAGGCTTAGTGTTATAGAAGGCACAATGTTAAGAAATGACTAAATGAATAGTGACTTGCACAAAAATGACCAAATGAATAGTAACTTTACGACAAAAGACTTAAAATGGAAATTTGTGTGAAATGGCATGTAAAATGGAAAGATATGTTGTTAATGACATAAAATAAGAGGAAAGGTAATTAGTAATGCTGTAAGTAAATAATAAATAGTGTATTGGGCCATCAATTAGACACCCACTTGATGGGTTGACCGGTCAACTAGAGAGTTAGCAACTGCTAGGTAGGTTTGTCCTTCTAGGGCTATTGTTGTTGGATGTGATGGCAGGTGCCGCCACTGAGGTTCTGAGATTGAACCCTGCACACTTAGGTATTGAGAGGTCCACTTGGGCTAATCCCTGCTACCCATTGGTTTTGTGGATATTGGGAGGTCCCACGGGCCTAATCCCTACTATCCATCTATGTTGCATTCAAGATGTTGATTTAGGGTATTGAGAGGTCCCACGAGGTGAATCTCTATTATCCCACCTATAAATATTGGAAAATCTATAGACTAATCCCTACTATCTGCCAGTCTGATATTATGAGGTCTACAGACTGATCCCTACTATTAGACTAGGTAGGTATAGCTATCGAGGCCTAAAATGTGGGCCAATGCACAGGATAAATCCTACTACCTAATGTCTTAAAGTATAGTCTATCTGTTATGGGCCTAAATAACATTTATTTAAGAATGATGATAATATTTGAATATAAATAATAAACATTGAGATATTGCAAGTATTGAAATAGCTGAACTTCTTAATAAGCTATAATTAATTGCTTGCATAATAAAGCACCATAAGGTAAAGTAAGTAACCGATATCTAGTGTAATAAATCTCCATAGACATGATTATAATGGCTATACATATGTATATATGTGTACTTGCACTCATGACATACTTTATTGTGTCAATTCCACCACTGAGTGTATACTTAGTGTGTCGGTGTTTTGATCTGCAGGCTATAGATAGAGTAGCAGTTCAACTTCATCAGTGTAGTATAGCTGTTGCTGAGTCTCTACTTGGTATATTTTTGTACTCCTTTTTATTTTGTTTTAGCAACACACTATTTACATATGGGAGTTAGAACTAGGTAGTGTATGTATATTATGAACCTTTAGATAATTACACTACATGTCCATAGAAACTTGGTTTTCGTGGATATATATATATCTATGCATGTATAGGTTGCTATTTGAGTACTATGGGTCTGAGACCCTATGATTGTTGTGTGTCTAGTATTGATGATGGATTGGGGGACCAAAAGGGTTTAGGAGTTGATGTTTGAGAGTGAAATGTCATAGAAGTGCTTTTTGTGCAAGAAAACTTTTTGGTTTTTTACTCGGGTAGTCGTTATGCTGCCCAATTTTCTATAACATGGATAATAAATGTAAATTAGAGTTTTATCAAACTAAAATAGATAGTAATAAAAGGTTGTATCATAATAAACACTAGATGGTCAAGATAGGTTAAGGATGATCAAAATGACCTAAGTGTTAAATAAATTAACCCTAGGGAAATCTAGGGATGGATGACCTACGAGAAGCAGCACTCTTGGTATGTTTCCCTCAAGAATGGGCAGGGAGTGTTACATACGAAAATCAAAAATTAATATAAAATAATATAAAAGTCAAAAAAATATTTTGAGCTTAGATATAAGCTCTACGACACCCTAAGAACCCGTGAAAAATAAAATTAGCAAAAACAAAATACCTAAGTGTCGAGATGTCACTATTTACCACAAAAGACATCTTGAATTTTTTATCGAAATACTCTACCATTCCTGATATTTTTGTAACACCCCCTACCCATTTCTACCTGAAACAGGCAAGGTGTGTCACGTCCCATTGAGGGCACCCATCCTAGGATTTTCCCAGGGGCTTTTAATTTAACTTTTACCTAAATTTGACTACGTTTGACCAAACACCTCTTTTAGTCTAATTTGATCATTTATTCCCTAATTATTGCCTATTTTGGTCCGTTAAAATTCCTATCAAGCATTACTAGACATTTATGAAAATTCGAGCAGCATAAAGGCTGCCCTAGTCACTAACCCAAATTAAACATGAAAAGAAAAACACTTTTAAATTATCTTCCCTCCTTATTCCTCCTCTAGACCCTCTAGTTCTCTAGATAACAGCTAGTCACATAACAAATCATTCAATCCATAATACACAGGGTCATAGACCCATCAGAACATACATATACAACCTAGACATTCACTAATATTGACATGGCAGTATATACATGCAGTTATGGTTCAGTATATATACATCCCATACCACCCATATTAGCCTATATACGTGAGTGCATTCATACATATAACTCAAAAAGGAAAATAACAATACCAAAAGATCTAGGTAGCTATCACCCATAACCATCACCTCTCTACCATCTGGGGTCTGAAGACTCAACCTCTTCTTTTCACAATCAATCACTGCCTTATGCTCTGACAGCCAGTCCA